>VZTG01009773.1:364090-439338 GCA_013397845.1 Melanocharis versteri | reverse complement strand
GGGGGGTGCTGAGCTGGTGCTTGAAAGGGTGAAGAGCAGAGTGGGGGGGTCCTGTTGGGGGGTGCGAGGGGGGACCCCAGCCCTGCTGGGTGGCTGGGGGAGGCGATTCCCGTCAGCCTGGCCAGGCTCCGCTCCCAACCCCAGCGGGCTGGCCCTGCGCCCGCGCCTGCGTCCTGCCGGCTCCGGGCCCTGCAGCCTGCTTGTCCGGGGGGCTCCAGCCCCTGTGTCCCCCGGGCTCTGACACCAGGTGCCTCCCTGCAGTCTGGCTGACGACGCAGAACCACAGCACGCTGGTGACAGAGCGCAGCGCCGTCCCCTTCCTCCCTGTCAACCCCGAGTACTCAGCCACGCGCAACCAGGTGAGGCCCCTCTAGGCCACACGACCCCCCGTGCACCCAGACCCCTGCTCACCCCTCTTTTTCGCCCTCCTGCCCCCAGGGCCGGCAGAAGCTGGCCAGGTTCAACGCCAGGGAGTTTGCCACCTTGCTCATCGACATCCTGGGGGAAGCCAAGCGCCGGCAGCAAGGGAAGAGTCTGCTCAGCCCCACAGGTGAGGCACTGAGGGCAGCGAGGTGGGGCTGAGCCCTCCCCCCTGCCCTGTGCTCAGCACCCCCCTGCCCTCCCCCAGACGCCCTCGACTACTCACTGCGGAGCCAGAGTGACCTGGACGACCAGCACGACTACGACAGCGTCGCCTCTGACGAGGACACGGACCAGGAGCTGCTGCGCAACGCCTCCCGCAACAACCGCGCCAGGGTGAGCCCGGGCCCCGGCCTGGACCCCCACCCAGACCCCCGGCTCTGGGATCCTAGCAATGAGCTCCTCTCCCTGCAGAGCATGGACTCCTCCGACCTGTCAGATGGCCCCATCACGCTGCAGGAGTACCTGGAGGTGAAGAAGGCTCTGGCTGCCTCCGAGGCCAAGGTGCAGCAGCTGATGAAGGTGAACAACAGCCTGAGCGATGAGCTGCGCCGGCTGCAGCGTGAGGTGGGTGTGGGGCCGGGGGAGCCCCCTCCTCAGCATACCCCCACTCCTCGCTGATGCCTTCTCCCTTCTCTCGGCTGCAGATCCACAAGCTGCAGGCAGAGAACACACAGATCCGGCAGCAGACTGGTCCTGCGCATCCAACTCCAGCCCCCAGCGAGCGGCCAGAGCACGGGCACCCCCCGGGCACGGCCCCCCCACACCGCCGGGACCGCCAGGCCTTCTCCATGTACGAGCCGGGCTCGGCGCTGAAGCCCTTCGGGCAGCCAGTGGAGGAGCTGGTGACACGGCTCCAGCCCTTCAGCCCCGGCGTGAGTGTGCTGGCTGGGTGGGAGGGTTTTGGGGTGCAGCAGTCCCCCCAGCCCCACAGGGTGCTGGGTCCCGTCCCCGCGGGGCCGTAACCTTTCGTGTGTCGCCAGGAGGTGGAGGACGAGGCTCTGTACTCCATGCACATCCCGGCCAGCGTGTACCGGGTAAGGGGGCCGCAGCGGGGGCGGCTCCTGCATGGGACATGGTGGCTGTCGCCTGCCCAGGATGTGGCCTTCGGGATGTCCTGTCCCCCCACTGCCCTGCACCCCCCTGGGTCAGGCTGGGGACCTCCCCAAGGGACGGCAGCTGCGGGATGTTCCTGCATGCAGGGTGGCGGTGTCCCCTGTGCTCGTCCTCCCCTGCACGTCGCCAGGGTCGGCTCCAGACCCTTCTGCACCCTGCTCAGCATGGGCTTCCCCTCTTTTCCCCCTCCAGATCCGGAAAGGTCCATCTGCCTCCTCGGTGCCCTTCCCTCCATCCTCCCCGCTGCTCTCCTGCCCGCCTGATGGTGCCCGACACATGGTGATGTACTGGGGAGGGGGAGCAACTTTTGTGGTGGGAAGACCCCTGACCCTGTGTGGGGATGGGGCTGGGCAGGGCTTGACACTGCCTCTCTCCCCTCCAGAGCAAGCTGGACCGGCATGGCAGCGGCACCGACAGCGACTACGACAACACACAGGCTGGTGAGGTTCTGATCAGGTGAGTGGTGGGGCTGGGGGCTGCTCCAGGGTACGTGGGGACACAGGGACAGGGGGCTGCTACTGACCCAGAGCGGTTGGTTGGTCCCTGCAGCATGGAGGGGAAGCGGTTTGTGGAGCTGAGCAAGGATGAGGACTTCCCCCACGAGCTGGACCCGCTGGACGGGGAGCTGGACCCTGGGCTGCCCAGCACGGAGGATGTCATCCTCAAAACTGAGCAGGTCACCAAGAACATCCAGGAGCTGCTGCGGGCAGCACAAGAGTCCAAGCATGACAGGTAGGACTGGGGCACAGCCTCAGGGTCTTTCTGGACACCCAGACCAGGGATGGGGCTATGCCTTGCCACCCTCCATGGTCGGGAGCCGCTGTCCTCGGCAGTGCTCACCCTTTCTCCTTGCCCCCAGCTTTGTGCCCTGCTCAGAGAAGATCCACTCTGCTGTGACTGAGATGGCATCACTCTTCCCTAAGGTAGGAGGGGGCAGTGTGTCCCTGTGGTCGGGGTGGGCCCCGCCAGGCATTCTCAGCCCCTTCAGCGTGGGTTCTGACACTGGTCCTGTGCTCTGCCACAGAAACCAGCACTGGAGACGGTGCGGAGCTCCCTGCGGCTGCTCAACGCCAGCGCCTACCGGCTGCAGAGCGAGTGCCGCAAGACCGTGCCCCCCGAGCCCGGCGCCGCCGTGGACTACCAGCTCCTGACCCAGCAGGTCATCCAGTGTGCCTACGACATCGCCAAGGCCGCCAAGCAGCTGGTCACCATCACCACTCGCGAGAAGAAGCAGTGAGCGCCAGCCCGCGTCCCCCCTGTGTCCCCAGGCCCCCGCACTCTCCATGTCTCCCTTCCCTCTGGCAGCAGCCGGCACCTGGGGCGAGTGTGGCTGCAAGTGGCCTTTCTGGGGAGCCGGGGTGCGGGGTTCCTCGTGCCCCCCGCGCCGTCAAGGAGCTGGTGCTCAGCCTGCGGGGTAGGTGCCTGCGTCCCCCTGTACAGCCCCCTGCCCGCCCTGCGGCACGCGCCTAACTTATCCTGTACATAGCCTCTGTAGCTGTCCGTGGCGGTGGTGGCCTTGTACCCCCACCCCCCACAAAGCCCCTCTCTGGGTGGCCGGTACCTCCGGGGCCACCCACAGCATTACACTGGACTGGGGCGCCCGCGGGCTCCCCCCCTCCCCGGGCGTCCTGAACCCCTCCCCGGGCGTCCTGCCCCGTGCCGGGGCCGCGCTCCCCACTGTAAGATGTGTCCTTGTACATTTGTATCAATAAAGGTGTGAGCGTTGCACGGGCGCCCGGCCCCCGGCTCCTGCGCCCACGGAGGGTCCGTGGCTGCAGGGGGTTCAACCCCCCCGGCGCCAGGCAGGGCTTGGCCACGTGTCCCTCCCGTTTCACCCAGTCCCCTTGGCCCTGCTGGCGGCCGCTCACGCCATCCCCGGCACAGCCCTGCTGTTTGCCCAGCCCCGGGGCTGGGCTTTCCCAGCACGGCCCCGCCGCCGCTCTGCGAACCCGCCGACCAGCGGGGCTGCCGGCTGGGGCTCCTGCCGCCTCCATGCTGTCCCCGGAGGGTTTGGTGGCCGCAGCCGCGGTGCTCGTGGGGCTGGGCCTCCTGGCTTGGTGCCTTTGGGCAGGGAAGCTGGAGGTGCCTGGAGGCGTGGGAGAGAAGGAGGAGGAGGAGGAGGAGGGGATCCCCTTCATGGCCGAGGAGGGCTCGGGGCACTGCCGGCTGCTGTGCAAGCCCTCGGCTCTGGCGCAGCACCTGGTGCGGAGCTTGGGGCGGTCAGCGGCGCTGCGGGGGGGACGCTGGCCGTGGCCGCGCTGGCCCCAGCTCCAGATGCTGTGGCAGCTCCTGCAGCCACCTGAACCGGAGCCGGTGGTGGCCCGCGAGCTCCTGCAGCTGCCCGACGCTGGGCTGGTGGCCCTGGACTGGCTGGTGGGGCCGTGGGGGGCTGCGGGTGGCGGAGGGGGGGTCTCCAGCCCAGTGCTGCTGCTCATCCCCAACGCTGCCGGGAAGGTGACGGAGGGGCTGCTGCAGCTGGGGCTGCGGGCGCTGGAGCGGGGCTTCATCCCCGTCATCTTCAACCGCCGGGGCCACAACGGCTGCCCCCTCACCACCCCCCGGCTCCAGCCCTTCGGGGACCCCGGGGACCTGCGGGAGGCTGTGACCTACCTGCGGTGCCGGCATCCCTCTGCCTCGCTGCTGGCCGTCAGCGAGGGCTCGGGCTCGGGGCTGCTGCTCGCCTACCTGGGCGAGAGCGGCTCCTCCAGCCGCCTGGCTGCCGCCGCCTGCCTCTCCCCCATCTTCCGTGGCCGGGACTGGTTTGAGGCTGGGATGCCTTGGCTTTACGAGTGGCCGCTGCTCCTCCACCTCAAGCAGGGATTGAGCAGGTCAGTGCAGTCCCTTGGGCTTGGGGTGGTGGAGGGGGGTGCCCCGGGAACCCCTCGGTCATCCCTGGGGGTGTGCATGGGGTGGGTGCTGCTGCCGGCACCGGGAGCCCCAGTGCAGGGGCAGAGGTGCTGAGGGCAGCAAAACGTGCTGGTTAATGAACACCAGCCTGGAGCTGGCTGCCATGGGGCCAGCTGAGCCACCACATGTGTCCCCAGCCCGGCTGGGGCTGCGGCAGCATCTTGGGGTTCCTGAGCTGGGAGATGTCACCCCTGGGAGGGGTTGGTGAAGCCCCTGCGTGGTGTTGCACTCCGAGGGGTGAGTGGGGCTGGCCCCTCGCCTTGCGCTGCCCCTTGGCCCCAGCACCCGACCCTCCCGTTGGCCCTGGGGGGGGACTATGATGCCAACCCACGGCTGGGCAAGGGGCTGCAACTGCTGCCCTCCCTTCCCAAGGAGTCTGGGTTCCCTATTGCCCAACGCAGCCAGGCTGGAGGGGGCCAAGCACCAGCTGGGACAGGAGAAAAGCTGCCCTGGGCCAAGGCCTTGTGCAAGTGGGCACTTCCCCGGGTGAGGCTGAGAGCTTGTGGGGGCAAAGGGACCCTGGAGGTGGGCAGATGGGGGCCAAAGAAATGCAGGTAAACCCCAAAACATAGGGGCAAACAGGTGACAGGTGAAGCTGCAGCAAAGCCCAGATGGGTGCAGCAAGGTACGGTGCTTACTGCAGGGATGGGGTATTGGGGGGTGGGCAGCAGAAGGTCTCCCCCCTCTGTATTTCCCAATACCCACGGCAAATGCTGCTGTCACGGTAACGAAACAGGAGTGCCGGCTGTCTCCCGTTGTCATGGCACCCGGGCTGCGCTGTGGGGACCCTCCAGGATCCCTGGCAAGTGGCTGGGATGGCCCTCCTAAGCCACTCTGGGGTTGGGGTAGCCGAGATCACCCCTATTCCACTGCGTGCAGGGCCAGGACTATCGAGCAGCCCTTGGGCACACTAGCTGGTGGCAATGGCAAGCATCCCTGTAGCCCCCAGCTCCAAGTGGCATCCCTATGACCCTCCGCCCCCATGGCAGCATGCCCCAGCCCGTGCCAGCATTCCCTGCAGCCCCCATCCCAGGCACCATCCCCATGTCCCCCCCACCCATGGCAACATCCCTCAAGTCCCCAGCAGTGTCCCCACAGCCCCTAGCCCCTGGTGGCATCCCTGCACCCCCAAGCCCACGGCGGCCGCCCCATCCCCGCAGGTACGCGGGGGCCCTGGCCGAGGTGGTGGACATGGACAGGCTCCTGGGCAGCCGCTCGCTGCGGGAGCTGGAGGAAACCCTCTTCTGCCGGACCCGGAGCCGCCCCACCAGCTGGGAGAGCTACTGGGAGCGCAACGAGCCGCTGCGCGACGCGGACGAGGCGGCGGTGCCGGTGCTGTGCCTCTGCAGCGCCGACGACCCCGTGCGCGGCCCCCCGGCCCCCAGCCTGCCCAGGGAGCTCTTCCGCAGCAGCCCCTACTTCTTCCTGCTGCTGACCCCGCGCGGGGGGCACTGCGGCTTCCCCCGGCGGGGGCCGGGGCGCTGCTGGGCCCACGAGGCAGTGCTGGAATATTTCAGGGCCATGGGCGAGTTCCTGCGGGCGGAGGAGCGGAGGAAGGGGCTGCCGCGGCCGCGCAGGTGGGGGGGTCCCCCCGTCGAGCCCCCCCTGTTCACCTGGCAGAGGTCCTACACGCGGTAGCCCCCTCCCCCCGGGGCAGGGTCTCACAAAGGCAGGCAGACACTCCGTGTACTAAAATTACTTTATTACAGTTGATTTTTTTTTTTTTAACATTTCCTTTGCTATGATACAAAGGATACTTACAAACAAAATATTACATATGACCTTATTTTTTTTTTTCTCTTCTCTTATTTTCTGACAACTTGGTAACAGCTTTAAATGCACAATCTATACAATTAATACAGGTTATATATGAGCTATAATGTATGTTGAACCAGAAGAATACCAGAATACTGACAATATACTGTACATTAAGCCTTACCAGTTAGTGCTCGTGGCATTTTCTACAAGAAGGAAAACGCACACCTGTAGATTCACTCATACCAGCTGGTGCTACCAGACACGGAAGCAGGAAGGAGTTTAATTCCCCTGGTTAAATCCTTCGTGGCCCATCACCGTGGTGCTGAGCCTGGAAACCTCAGACCAGTGTTCATAGTAAAACAGCAGATATGTGTGTGGTTTTTTTTCTATCTAATGCTCTGTGGCACAGCACGGCGCCGGCCGGGCTTGGCCATACCTGGGTGATGCCCCAGAGCAAACCGCCACGGCGCTGGGGCCGGGCGCTGGGCGAGCTCTTGCTGGGGAGCTGGACCTCCCTGGGGAGGGGGAGAGGAGGAAGAAGAGGAGGAGGAGGAGGAGGAGAGGAAAAGCAGCAACAGCTTTGCTGTCATCAGCAGGCAGCTCTTGGGTTTGTGCACATGAACAGGCGGGCGCCGAGGGGGGAAGAGCAAGCCCAAGGCACGGCGCTCCCGGCACGGCTCCGAGCCCGGCCGCACACGGAGCTGGTGCCCGGCAAACCCTCCACGGGCTCGGGCAGCAGCTGCCCTGTGGTCACCTCCTCGCCAGGAAAGGTTTGCTTTTGTTTCGCAGCCAAAGCCAGAGGTGTGTGGCTACAGGTGTGCACTTCCCCTCCTCCCGCCGGGGTCTACATCGCACTGATAAGGTTACATTTTTGTTTTTTATTTAATTTTTTTTTTTCCTTTTTAAAGCAACCAGCAAGTGAAGCATTTTTTTTTTAGTTGACTGGCAAAAAGACCTGGCATTTGCACAAAAGCTGCAAATGGAAAAGAGCCATCCCCTCCTCCCACCCGCTGCATCCCAGCCCAGAAAAATCCCAAACTGTTGGCGGAAGAAAGAAAAAAAAAAACACAACAGGGGTGGAGGAGAGGAAGAGGAGTGGGAACAGGTTGGAAAATACCAGGTTTGAGTTAACATTTCCTTGACTTCACACAATGCTTGTGCAAAAAGAAACAAACCCCCCCAAACAAACAAAAAACCCAAACCCAGAAACATGCTGGAAATAATGAAAACAAATGGAAAGTAATATATAAAATTAAAAATATAAATAGGATGTCTGGCTGACTGGTAGAAGAATAGGTCATTTAGGTTACAAAAAGGAATATACATTCAAGAGGCTCTGAACCCAGTGGGGTAACTGATGTTAAACTTGTGTTAATAGTTAGGCTAGAATTCTCAAGTTTGTCTTTAAAATCTTCACAACACAAGCAAGCTATTTTTAAAAAATATACACTATACACACCTCACACAGCTTCTCCTATCCGTATTACACACGTTACGCTACCCTCCCATCCACTACACCGAGGGGGGGGTCCCACGGCCAAGGGGCCCGGGGTGTCCCCCCATCCCATCACGTCCCGACCCCCCGGCCCCGCGGTGGCGGTGGGGCAGCGGTGGCTGCGGGGCCGGGCAGGTCGCTTGGCCCCTCCACGTCTTACCACAACCTTCTCAAAGCATTTACAAGTCACCAAAGGGCTGTAGCCTTTTATGTTATACACACTTCACTTTGCAACGTTAATTATTTACATCAGGGCTGTCCCCCCATCTTTTAGCTGTTTCTAGGCAGGTAAAAAAAAAAAGTTCCTGTTCCAAGCAAGCAGGGGGAAGAGCTGCAGGGGGTTAGGAGGGAAGAAAAGCTGAAGAAAGGAAGCGGGTGGTTTGCTTGCCAAAAGCCAAACCCGTACGCGCATGTCTGCCTCTCCTTCTCTGATCCTTGAATCCTTACAAGCTCCCATTCCCTACAAACTCCAGGACAACCAGACCCGGAGAGCACGGCCTCACTGGCGCTCAAACTCCTCTGCTCGCAGCTTCCCGGGATGATCAGCACAGCTACTGACTCAGGCTTGCCTCTGCCACAGGACACGGAGCACAGATCCTGACCATTCCTAGCAGCCCACCCCTCACTCAGCAGCAGGTCTCGCAGGGCAGGCCAGCTGCAGTGGGGCAGGGACATCGGGACCCCCACAAGCCACCACACTGCACCCCCAAACTCGCCCTTGGCAGCTGCCACCAGCCACAGTCAGGCTCTGCTGGAGCCGTGCAGAGGCAGTGGCCGCCGACTTCAGCTCGTCAACAACCCTGTGCTGATTTCTGCACTCTGCTGAGCTCAGAGTTGCCATAGAAATGTGTGATCCTGGCACTAAAAGCAGGCAACGATCTCAAATCAAAGTCTTTTTCTGTTTTGTTTAGGTTTTTTTTTTTCCTCCAGTAGATTTAGATGAACTCGGGTTTAAGACAAAAGCAGTTGGAAGGGGAAAAACAGATCACTTCTAGAGAGATTGAAAAACATCGTCACAAGCCGGTATTAAACTGCAGCAAAGAACCTGAACTTGGCTCCTGTTGAGTTCAGCTCCAGAGCAAGCTCGAAGCCACCGCTCTGTCCCTCGCACTGCCCTCCGTGCGGCACACGACGCCCAAGGGAAGGAGATTCCACACAGCCATCAGGGAAAGCCCAGCCGGAGGCTGGAAGCCGAAAGCCCCAGGCGAGCGGCTGCTGGCCTCCCCAGCTCGCAATATTTAAGCACAAATTCCTTACAGCATCACTGGACAAGTCTTGGGGATTAGGTGCATGCTGAACTACGACTGGCAATTACAGTAGCTTTCTGCTAGCTGGCACATACTGTATCTATAAATTTTAGTACAAAAACTTAAAAAATACAGAAACTAGGTCAATTTGTTAACTACATATTTACAGATAATTACAATTCTTTTCACTGACAATAATTAAACTAATTGTCAGTGAAAATTCAAACTGTGCATGTTCTGAGGTACCCGTACTCAAGGGTGGGGAGCGGGGCAGGGGACCGGAGGGGCGAGGTGGGGGGAAGTTTCCCCCCGGGTTTGTTCATATCCGTTGGGGCAATGCTCGGCCCTCCTGGTTCCTGGTCTCACTGTGTGCACTCAGAGAAAGCAAGGAGAGCGGGAACTGATATTGGGGTCTGTTTTCCCTAGGACATGGCTTTAGGATGTTTTGAGGATGCCAGGCAGGTGCAGAGCCAATGGTCATATACCAAACTGCCTTCTCCCCCCCAGGGAGCCTTCAGGTGAAGTGCAAGTATCGAGACCCACAGCTCAGTGGTTAAGGTGCTTGTTTGCCGGCAAATCCCATTTACTAAGTCCCTCTCTAATTGGCAAAGGGCTCTCCTTCCCCTGGAGAAGGGGGCAGGGATGCAGCAGGCAGCATCACAGCCCCAGTTGGCTGAAGCTCATTGTGCAACAGGAACCCGGGTTATCTGCTGCCACTGCTCCCTGCTGGGGTGATGTTTACTAAAACCACTAGATCTATCAGGTTTTCTTATTTTCTGGCTGTAAACAGCAACCCCCAACCCTACAAAGCGCCTCATGTATATTTCTCAAAAGACTCCGGCTCAATCAATTTGTAAAAGTGCAAACTCAAACAACCACAGCAGAGGGACAGTGACCAACATCCCTGCCTGGGTATCCACTGCTCCTCTGTCCTTGGCACGCGGCTCTGGGCTCACTGCGGGCCAGCACTGGGGTGGGAACATCCCACAGGCAGGAGCACAGCTAAACACAACACTGCTCCTTGGGAAAGGGTAAGAATGACCCAACCAAACCTGAGCCTCTCCTAAAAAACTCGCAAGAGACATTCCAAAAGCGACAGGGGGAAAATTGCCTCCAAATTCTCTGGCAGCACAAAGAGAGCCCAGGGTTGGCATTCTGCTGAGCTGGCAGGGCGTCCTTGGGGGAGATGCGTGACCGGACACATGCAAGAACCGCTTATCCCCTGAACTGACAGATGCCTCCCTAAGATGGGGTCTGTAGAGGACAAAGGAGAAGGTCAGAAGGGTCTTCACAGCTTGAGGAGCTGGTGGTGTCCAGCATGGCACTCGCCCCTCTACTAAGAGAAAGACCAGGGCAAGATTTACTAGAACTGCAGAGCAAGCACCCAGGAGAGGAACGAGGCTGTCCGCTGCTGGCTGGACTCGAATGATGAAGCACACAGGCCTAAGCAGAATAAAGAATGGACCAAGAGCATCTCTGTGTGTATATATGGATGTATAGACCGTACACACACGCGTACTCTGAATCTTCCAATTTAGCTTCTCTTCTGCCCCTCCACACAAGCTAAGAACGTGCAGGTATCAGACACACGCCAAGGCAGTCAGTGTTCAGAGCTAGCGGCAGCTCCACCTCAGGAATGCCAAAAGCCAGTGCCGGTGCAGCGAGCCAAGACCGTGCCGGGCTTGTGATCTTTCGTGGCGAGACGCAGCTGGGGACTCTGAGCTCAGCCTGCTGAGCACTTCACCGGCCCACTCGCCGCCTCCCCAGCAGATCCCTACATTGCCTCCACTGCTTGCCTATCACTAAACCATCTTGTTTTCCTCTCTGCTGCCTTCTGACTTTCTGGTACCCTCAGGGAGCTCCCTCCTCTCCTTCACAGCACACCCGCAGCAGCTACCTACCCTCTCATGCCTCAGAAAAAGCAAGCTGCAATTAGCAGGGCTGCACTTCAGCGAGGGTTCAGCCCGAGCACAGCCTGTGCCACGTCCGTGCCCTCGCCCCGAGAGCCCTGCTGAGGGGTTGCTTTTGCTCACAAACAGGAGCGCTAAAGAACAGCAGAACTGAAGTGCCCTGACAGAAATGCACAGCATGAGGTGTGTGTGCACCTATACCCACACACACGTACATACAGAGTATATAAATATATACAAATGAGATACCATATATATATCCAGAGAGATGTGCGTATTCAACAGAGTAATGGTAGACAGTGGTACGATAGGATTTATTGCCTCTCAAGAAATGGCACGTAAGCAGGGTGGAGGGGCTGGGAGCCTGGAGGTGAGGGGTCCTGGGGGGTTAAACAACAGCACGGCCCCAGGATCACCCCGGCTGCACCCCCGTGCGGGTCACAGCGAGTGTGCAGCGCCCGTTCTTCCGGCGCGGGAGGGCTGGGTGGGACACAGAGTGATGCCAGCCTGGCCCCAAGCCAGGCAAGTAATGGCTGCAGGGAATTTTTCTGTGGAAAGTTTGGTATCACACCACGTATTTAGTTGTTCGACCTCTTTGAAGCTCACAGGCTTGGAGGGAATGCAGGTGAAACAGAGCTGTGGCCTCCATTTCAGTGCTGCATCCGAGGAAGAAAGCACGTAATGTTCAACATGGAAGGGAGACGTGGCTGCTGGCTCCCTGGGACCATGGAGAACAAGGAAAATGTGGTCCCTTTCACTGATTTGAAATAAAATCAAAGGAAAATTGAATCAGAAAGAGGTAAAAATGCTGGCTACTCTGTTTCTTCCATCTCTGGGCTAGGCTACACCAGAACTTCAGGTCTTTGCAGAGGGGAGAGAAAAATAACCACAGAAAAGAGATTTCAGGGGTCAAGCTGGTGATTTGAAAATACTGCAATAAAGTTTGCAAAGTAGTCCACACAGAAGAGTTCCCCAGTGTTAAAATACGAACGTAAGAGATGCAAGAGAACATCTTTGCTGAGGTACTGGAGTAGTTTCCACAACTTACAGATTACAGTAATTTTAAAACCAAAGTTAGGGCATGACTGCAATGAGTGCAACATGAAGCAATTTGCCTCACCTTTTAAAACGCTTTACTTTTAAAAATAAGAGTTTGCAAACTGATTCAGAGAGTGTTTGCATCTCTCTAGTGCACAGTTGTTCGTATATCTCCGAAATAAACCCGAGATACATTAAAACTCTCAACACCAAGGGCCTCCTCAAATACCTGCAAGGCACAGCCTGACCCTGAGTTCCTCTGGCTACAGCTGTGTAATGAGGTGCTTCCTCTAGAGATCAGGCAGTTTTGGGACAGCTTTTCTTCCCCCACGTACACACAGGGACACACACATTTAGACCAGTTGATCTGAATCAGTTTTTGCAAACTATTTTAATTAAAATATTAACTTGTTGGAATAGTCCAGGTCTGCACATGATATACATGTAAAAATGGTTACTACACAATTCTTTTTGAATACAAAAAAGCCAATATGGGATAGCCATCATTTGGATTCAGCATTCAGTCATGCTTGACATTACACAAAGAGATGTGTTGAGAGAATTCTGTTGAAGTAGCTCAATTTAAGCCAGAGACTTTGACCAAATTCAAACCATAACAGAAGCAGAAGAATGAACCCACTGAACTTGCAGGTATAGCTTGTCCCCCACTGTAGCTGCTGCTGTTTGGGATAGAGGAGCTGAACTCAAAAAGCTGTGTTAGCACCATGCTCTGGGCACATCCTCCACACTCACATGGTGAACCCCAACAGAATTTTGGCCTTTCATTTCAGTTTTGCCTCTCCTTCCAAACCTAGGAAAACACAGGTACCTTTCCTAAATGAGTTTCGCTGCATTTCAACAACACTGCAATGCAAAAGAATGACCCCAAAACATCCAATTCCACATAAAAACAGAGCAGAGGAAAGGACAGGACAATTCACAGTCACCATTTGCCCCCGGGAGCATCCAAAGGCACCTCCAAGGGACCCACGCCTCATCCCAGGCTTCTGTCAACTGTTAGTACTACAAAACTCCTTCCTAAGGGGTTGCTCAAATATATTTTGGCGGAGTTTCCATCTTCAATTAGAGTGACACGCTACGTCAAGATGCTAGAAATCCCAGCTGGATTCACCGGACACTGGCAGAGAGTTAGGGATTGGGAGTGGATGTTAATTTAGCTAACGAAAGAAAGCCGCCCTGTCGAGTACTGAACAGCAGCGAGACACTATTTACTATATAAATATGTCACATGGACAAACACATTCGGAAAACCTCGCTTTTGAGCCCTATGAACATATTAAAGGCAAATCCTAGAGTTAGCAGCTAGTGTTTTCTTCAAGATGATTAGTGTGCAAGGAAAAAACGTTTACAAAGAACCCTGGCTGGTCAGTCCCCAAGACGGAAATCTTTGCCTCAAACAAAACTTTATCCACCTGCTCTTCCCACAGTCCTGGCTGACCCAGACCATCCTGGCACTGGCACGAGAGCATGGGGGCATCTCTGGTTCCCAGCACTAAGGGATGACATGACGCCACAAAGTCATTCAGTTATGAGACTCCCTGACCCCTTATCATTGTATGGATTTCACAACCTGCTTTGCTTCCTTTCAGTAGTACAGCAGCTCCAATGAGCCCTCTGGAAGTAGTGCCTTCTCACATGGTGTGATGCGCTGCCAAAATATCACAGCATCTCAAGGGACTGTAAAAGTTGTGAAGTATTGCAGCAATGAAAATAATAAAAAAAGGAGCCTCACATGAAGCAAGATCTACAGTGGTGATGTGGGTTAGTCATCAGCTGGGAAAGAGTCATTGGCTCAGCTCCTCCTGGTACACCATGGCAACTAAACATTTCAACAGTTGGCTACACGCTACATGTAAACAGGAAATTGCAACAAGCCAAAAAGGTAATAAATTGGTGGATGTAGTGTAATAATGAAAAACCCGATCAATGGCATTTTGTGACTATGGCATCCTTCAAAACACCTCTGGCATTTGAGACTGATTGGCTGAAAGTCTAAACATTTCTGAATGGAGCAAAAAGGACTACGCTGGGCTCCAAGAATTATTCTGATGCTTAGCTAAAATGAGATGTCACAGTATCAGCTGTACAAGTGCATTACTTACGCTCCTCCGCCCAACCTCATCTGAGCTACCAGCAGCACAGTCAGGGAGTGCCAAAGCAGACAGACAATTTCAAACATTCCTAGCCTGTTCCCTCCAGACAGGTTTACCTACAGAGTTCTCGGGAAGCTGACCAGTGCCTTCTGAGAGAACGTCACTTCTTACACGACACGGAGCGGGCACTTGGGTAGAAGGGCCCTGTTGAGCCCTGGTGTCTCTTGGCCTCTCTTCTCACCTTCTTCCTCACCTACAACTCTTTGAAAATGCCTCTTGGCAGAGGCAATACCCTAGAAATTTATCCAATTTAATGACAAATAAAAATGGAACAGAAGATCCAGCTGTTCCTCCCCTGGATGTTGGTTTAAAGGCAGCTCGCCTGGTTTTTGCAGGGTGGCAGATCGAAATTTATGGACATGGGAGGAGGTCTCCATTCTCCCTCAGACTTCCTACACAGACGGCATGATGAAGGCAGTCTGAGGCCCTTCTGTCCTGTCAGTGTGATGACCACCAGCCAACTCTTCTGACTAATTGCATATATTTCTCAGACGCCCTCCCAAGACCCCTCCAAAAAGTAAAAAAAAAAAAAAAACAAAAAAAACCCAACAACAAAACAAAAAACCAAAAACCACCCCCCCAAACCCTGCAGCCAAATACTATGACATCCCAGTTAGTAAACACAAAACGTAATGCTTTACAAAATGAATACAATATTCCATGTGCACCCAGCTTCCACACGTCAGCACCGCACTGAGGAGGCTGCTGGGCTGGTGTCTGTAGGCAGTTTCTGTTGGCAGACAGCTCCAGTGGAATTGCCACCCTCAGTTATTGTTTAAGTTATGTATAAGACATGTGTGAACCATTGGATATTTGTGAAGTAACACTTGTGCTCCTGCTCATGCCCTGCTCCGTCCGTCCCCCAGAAGCTGTCCGCCTCAGAGCCTGGGGGCTGTTGCGGACCCCTATAGCACTACTTCGAGGTACCCCCTGCATGGGCCCCGAGGGGTGACCCCATGGCTGGGGTCCACCTTGCATTGGATGGCCCCAAGCTTGCGGTGGGCCACCCATGGGATGACCCCAGTGAGGTCCTGCACCCCCAGTAGGATTGTGGGACCAGCCAGAAGCTCCCGGGTAGCTGTGGCTGAACGCCTCGGGGGAGAGATTAGAAAGAACCATATTACTAAAACCTAGCCTCATGCTTTCTGAGTCAAAGGCTTCGATCTCGCGAGCTTGACGCTCCAGCAGGCTTCGTATCCGCTCGGTGCGCTCGTTCTGCAACGCCAGCATCTCCTCCTCAATCTAGGAAGGAAAAAAAAGAGACAGTCTGTAGCAGCAGGACAGGCACAGCCTCTGGAGGACCTGTAACAGCTACCAAGGGACCTTCTCCCTGTGTTTGTGCGAGAAACTGGCTCTAGATCAGATGTCCATGGACACACAGTCTGTTCTGAATACAAAAGGGTGAATCTTTTAAGGGATAGGTCCCACAGACCCACACAGGTCAAAGCATGGTGAACACCTACTGGAAGGTGCTGGTCCCTGTTCCCTGGTTCACAAATTTGAGGGACGTGAATCCAAAGTTTGCACTGATACCAACAGCTTGATGTAGATTAATTGTTTAAGATGCAGCAAAGTCTACAGCTTCCATAGAAGCCTACTGGGAAAGCACCTTCAGGCTCAGCTTGCCAACACAGCTTATGGTGACCTTCACTGCTTGTAGCTGAATCTAATGATGATTATGAGGATGACTGCTGTTTTCTCCAGGATTCAATGCACAAGCCCACATTCAGCTTCCTCTCTAATGTTCACTGGCCAGATTTTCTTAGCTCATCTATTTATCACCTCCTATCTATTCCTTTCCTAATTTGGTTTTCTCATATTTCACTGCCCTGATACTTTGCCCAGGGTGTGTGCCCAAAGGACACAGGCAGTGCTGTTTGAGTTGTGTGGCAGATTATTAGCTAGATGATATGCAAGCTGGTAACTCCAATTTCTCCCCCATAACACTGTTCCAAATTGGTTTCCAAGATTACTTTGGTAGGGGCACTGGGATCAGCACTGTAAGTACTGAAATCACAGGACTACAGCTTCCTGACACCCATCAGACAGGGATGAAAGCCTTTCTCATTGAAATCTTTGCAGTCAGGTGGAGAACCAAAACCCATTATCTTCTTGCCAGCACTGAAAAAGCTACTCTTGGCCTCAGTGAAAAAGACCAAATGGGGAAAAAGCAGCAGCCAAGACTTTTAGCACAGCTCACTGGCATCTCCCTGCTGTCAGCAGCAACATGGCCAAGAGGTGTTATCTGGGTCTGTGCTGAAGGCACCGGGCAGAGCCTTGTACTTGTGAGCACTCTCTTGCCTGAGTCAGGGAATATGCAAAGCAATTTCATCTGGAATTTAGGAAACAATCTGCTCCGGCATGAGTCATCTCCTGAGCCATTTGGGGCTTTCAGAAACTCCTTCTCCACTTGCCTGTTACTCTAGGTGAGTGACAGATTCTGCACTGAGCAGCCCTGCTCACTATTCCTGCTGAAGGCCACAAAGGCAGCAGAGGAAGAAGGTGCCTTCTCTAACATCAGCTCTTTGAAATGCTCTGCTTGTTTTCTTCCTGTCCTGCTACCCAAGTAGAATCCTCCTTTTTCAACGTCTTCAGCATGTCACCGTTCTCAGTCTCAGTGACAGTGTAACACACAGGACTCAGTGCAACTGAACTTCACTGAAAGGCCTGGCACTTTGCTAAGGTGACATCACTCAAACCACTCTGAAAATGAAGTGTCTGAGGCATGTGGGAAGGAAATGACTAAATCTGAACTCTTTTAAAGACACTCATGGGACATGCTCATTGCTGGTGCAATACAAACAACATTTCACATCAATGGGGCTTGGCTACTCCCTCCTTACTCCGGGGTTGGACATCACACACACGCTCTGGTGGGTTATGGTGTTGGGCACCACCAAAAATAAAGAGCAGCCTGCTGAAAAGGAAGCAGATTCCTATGCATACACTAACTTCTGGAATCTGGTTTATTATTGAACACCAGGGACTGACTTTGCCGCAGGCTACACGTTTATTTGTGCATATAAATGCAGACATTCATCTTGTGCACATACCTGCCCTTTCTCTGGCTGCCAGCTTCAGTTAGCACATGCCAGCAAACACCAGGTGACATCGCTGAGGGACCCACACCAGAACACTCGCAACTCTTAGCTCTTACAAAAACAGAACATCACCTCTCCTCCCAAAAAAATACCCCTGCAAAAGAATGATATGTCTGCTTCTGGACCCACATGTTTGCCCTTGAGTTACTGCCAAGTGACTGGAACCCCACCAAGGTCTCATTGCTGGTGCATGACTTGTGATTTTCATGTGCCAAGACTGCACCTATTGCTACAGGAACCTAGGAAAGCTGAAGCACCATCGATTTTTTTGCTATTTTTTGCTGGCTTTTTTGCTATTGCTAGGCAATATAAGGCACAAACACATAGAAAATTATGCTAGGTGTTATTTTTATCTGTTTTTCCTCTCTACGAAGCAGTATTGCTAAGCTCCCTATCCCCGTTACTGATGCCAAATCATCCACAGGGGTTTTCCATGAAGAGAGACTTCAATCCTGGTACACAGTGGAAGACTTTTACAACAATATTATCGGTTGATGTGGGTTTCTTGGAGTCAGTGGCCCCACTGCAGCTTCTAACACTATCTGCAATACAAGCTGCTCCCACAGAGCAGGGAGCACCGGCTAACGGTCGCACTCCCTCCCCGAGCAGCTCATGCCACCAGAGGGCAATGCACCTCCAGATAAATCCATACTCGTGCCAGGCTGTGACGGGAGCTGGGACCAAAATAACCAGCAGCGGTGTCTAAAGACAGCTACTGCACACGGGTGACACACAGGAACTCTGCTTTCACAAATTTGCCTGTTTTTTGAGAACAGTTGTCTCCTTGCAGAAGACCAAAGCCCGACAGGACTGTGCTGCCTCCCTGGGGGTGCTCCCTCGGCTGGCCGTGAGGTGGAGCAGTGCTCTGTGGACTATCCCAGCATCCATCCATTAGCCCCTGGAAGAATGTCAGTGTGAAGAACCTCGAGGCCACAGAATAATTGCCCTAATGTAATACTCGCCAATGAACAAAGTTGGGAACTGCTGTGTGAATGGCAATGGCTGACACCTATAGGGCAAGTCCAAGGGGAAAACAACTGTGGGAGGAAGGCGGACAGCGTGTTTCCTTTAACCAATTTTTGGTGCATTTCTCTTCCCTTGGTCTGTGTAGGTCACTTACATTTTTACACACACGTGTCTGGCACTGAACAGAAAAGCAAACTTCAACAAGGAGCACCTAAATACACGTAGCCAACTACAAGCTGAGATCTAGGGAGCAGCAGGTGCCCCATGCCCGTGGCTTTGGCTACTTGAGTTTGCTCGTAAGACACATAATTTCATAGGGAAACTGCAGCCCCCAGCTTTAGGTTGTTACTGACTGCTCTCTGACAGCCCAGGGAAGCCAATCTCCAGCTCAGAGACAGAGAGAACAGTTCTCTTTCCCTTCTGCCCAGAGAGGCACAACTCCCTCTGGCACACTTCAGGCAGCTCTATCCCAGCCAGAAGCTGCTCACACAGGAGGGCTGAGCTGGCAGAAAGTTCAGTCTATGTGTCACTGAGCTTTCAACCCCAGAGAGACAAACACCCAAATGATCTGTGTTACTATACACAGTGAAGTAAGAGCAGTTTCTCTTTCACTGTTAAGTGGAATTTAAGATCTGAAATATGGAGCGTGCTAAGGATGCTCACATGCCCACTTTACCTTCTGCTCCAGGAGGGCCCTGCGGAGGGACACCCTCTGCTCAAGATCACGCAGCTCCCGATCATGCTGGGCTTCTGCCTGCATCTTGATTTTACTCTGATATGCGTTCAGCAGCTCCAATTCTTGCTGCAGCTGCATCTTCAAAACCTGGCACTCTGCTTCCTGTGCCTCATCCAAACGCAGCTGGGAAAGACAGACAATAGAGACGTTTCACCATGGGGTAACCACTGCTGACACTCCAGGGGAGGACCGCGGGGAGGGGGAGAATGGGTTGGGACATTGTTTTCTTAGCAATACAATTGGTCTCTATTGTACTTCGCTTCGCTGAACAGAGGACCTATAGTGACAAAGACTGGTGACAGTGAGCCCACAGCACTGATGCAAGTGATGCTGATGAGCAGTGGCGCCTCAGGAACCACGATCCACACTGCAGAGACCAGACTGCTGGAGGTGCAAACATCCTCAGCTCTCCTTTTGCTAGAGGCAAAGAGAAGCCCTCTTGCTCTGTTCAACTGGATTAACCAATTACCTCTATCCAGGAGACTTAAGTCCATAGCCCTGCCAGTGCAGGACTTTGGGCACAAGGATATAATGAAATAAACCTAAAAGCAATATAATACTGAACTTTTAACCTGCCCATCATAAATGAAGCCAGCTACCCTGCCTCACAGCGTTAAATTTGTGTACAAAGTGATGTGAGCAGGACGCAATATGCAAGAATTGCAAAGGAAAGTGCACATTTAGCTGCAGCAAGGATTCGAAGCATTGCTCATGTGGTCATTCCTTAAAGAAGGAATCTCAAAGAAGGAATCACAGAACTTTTGTAACACTTTGATTTCAGATTTACAGTCAAAACTGTGGACTCCTCCATGACTCAATGAGCATCTTCCACCAGTGGCACATGCTTTGGTTGGTATCATCAACAAATCAAAACCTAAATGAGTTAAGACAGCCAGTTGCACACTATTTAATGATGCTCTAACAGGGATGTTCATGTTGCCACATTTCATGCACAAGCAGTCCTCTGGCCACACAGATGCATCACTTTGCATCTCTGCAACAGCAGCTTCAGCTTCAGCCTGCGTGGAGGGGGTGGTAGGTCTTTCCTCTGCATTTGAACTCTGCTTTCTAAACACAGAGGAAGGACTGTGCAGGGAATGGTGTGTGCAGCAAGGAAGCAGAAAGCCTGCTGTCAGGATACAGAGCGGTTAAAATGCAAACATCCCTCTTTGGCTGAGGAACCCTGGGTCCCTTGGAGGCGACTCACAGCTTGTGTAGAGAGCATTTCATTAATGCTGTGATCATACTGCTCAGCCAGGATAGCCAGCTTCCGGGTCTGCTCCTCCTTGAGCCGTTTGAGGACAGCTTTATGTTCACTCTTTGGCGTGGTCTCCAGCAGATGGTTTCTCAGTGCTTTGTACTGTCTGGTTTGGATCTTGCATGTATCCTGAAACTGCTTCTTTATCTGTAGTTCTTTTGACTGGAAAGATGGAGGGGACACAAAGAAAAAACCAGCATGTTTCAAATGAGCGAAATATCCATTCAAATGGATATTTAGGATTACATTAAGGATATGAGTTCAAGAATCCACAAATGTATATTAACATCTACAGTGCAAGGAGGGAAGCAAAATACACAAGAGGCAATGACTATTGCTGCAGCTGCTTTGACACTGCTACTGTGCGAAACAATTACAATACAGACACTTTTATAACAAAGCTCCAGCCTAAATACAGCTGTCTCTGCACAAAGAGCCTCACATTTGTCACTGGACTGGATCCAGTCCTGGGTGTCGCTTTTCAAGAAAAGTTCTTGAGGGACAGGACTAATATTTATTAGCACCAAAAGCCATACTTACACGACTGTGCTTGTATGGCACATATATATGAACAGCACTTAATGTTATGACAAGAAGCAGATCTGGTGCATGGGAAAGGACAGGAAAAAAGAGTAATGCTTTTTCCATTGAGGGTTTGATGAATATAATATGTATTCTAACCCTCGATATTACGAGCCTGGTTTTCATAAAGAAACCCAAAAAAGACTAGATGCTTTAAAATGTACACCACAAAACAGTAGTATTGTGCTGGTCTAGCAAACAAAACAATTCCCCAGTCCCACTGGAGGCTTACTGGAGATGGAGTTTTCCTCCCTTTGCACTTGCTAGCATCTCTGTATTGTTTAGAGACATAGCTGTGATTGCACACAGGGCTGGGAGACACCAAAACTGGAAAAGGTATTGGGATCCAGTTTTGCTGTATAACCTTGAAGAAATTATTTTTTTTCTTCTTTTACCTGCCTCCAGAGCAGCTTGTGAGGGTTAACATCTACTAAGCGTTTCAAGATGCTGAAAAGGAGGGTGTTCTGGAGTTCTCTGTATCTTTCTATGGGATGGCTGGCAGGGATACTTCTAACAAAGCAAAACCCAGAAGTGATGAGCGATGATGGTTAACTGACAGATGGTCAAGTTCACCATGGTAAGAATTAATATATAAATAAACACAAATCACTAAAATCAGACATGAGGGCCTTCCCATTGTTAGGCACCATGCCAAATACTGAAGCACTAGAGGCACAAACAGAGCACAGGACCAGATTACTGTTCGAGTAAGTTGGAAGAGCTCTAGGATCTGAACCAGTGAAGCCAGATATCTGTGCATGGCCACCTCAGCCCCTCCACTGCCTGCTCCTGGCACTAACTCAGGGCTTAGCAGGGCAGGTGATAAGCACAGCACTCGCAGCCACCTCGAAAGGTGCAGTGGGATCAAACAACACTTCCAGCCCAAGCACACTTTGCTGCATAAAACAACAATAACACTTTGCTAGCCTGATGCAGAGAACAGGACAAAGATGGGTTTCATTCAAATCAAAACATGTATCATGAAGAGGAATGCATCGCTTTTAACCTTTCTGAATTTCACAGAAAGTTATTTCCTTCCAGGAAACCTTTAAGGTTGTTTCTCACTGCCCTTAAGGGAAGTGTCAGCAGGTTACACATTCCCATCAGGGACCTGGTCACAGCAAAACACTATCAACCTATTTTGTCCTCATTTTCTGTGAAGTCTTGCTTGGACACCAGACTCTGTTTACAGGCTTCCAATCCAAAGGCTTTAACAACAGGAAACAGAAGGGAGGGGTAAGATTTCCAGTCAGACTTCTGACAAGATCATTTTGACCTAGTATTGTGAAATACCAGCAAGAGGGTATTTGCATCACAATTAACACACTTGAAATAATAACAGCCGTTTTCACTGAAGGGTGAATTCTAGTTATGGGTCCTTCTGGTGCTGTCATAGAACAGACACTGACCGTTAAAAACCTGCTTCCAGGACAAAGGGCCTCACTAAATAACAAAGGGAAAGCCTGAAATGCGCCCTTGAGGGAAAACGTTGCTGGAGAGAGAAACTGAACAAATGGTCAAATTATCTATTCAATTAAGAATACTTGCCTGCATTAGTCAGAAGCAGGAGAAGGAGTTAATGCTACAGAACAGCCTCGATAAAGAGGGGATTGTGCTACAAACCCAACGGTTGTCCACGGGCTGTGCTGTTAGCACTGCGTGTACGCAGAGGTGCAGGATTGACAGCTCAAGCCTGAAATCCTTCACTAATCACAGAACAGCCATGCAAAGCAAAGTGCAAGCTTTCCATGCTCCCTGCAAAACGCTCCAGCCCTGTCCTCCCTGGAAAAGGGACGGGGCTGGAGAGCCTGCAGAGGTGAGAGGGCAGCCAAGCCCCTGCAGCACAGAAGTACCACAGATCCTGCTGTCCTGACTGCAGCCAGGGAAGGAGAACGGACATGCTGCCCACTCGTGTTTGCACCACATCACCTTGGGGAGGCAGAACTCATTCATGCTAATCTCAGAAGGATCAACCTAATACAGCTGCTTCAGTTTTATTCAGCTCAGAGTGCAGCACAGCTTCCCTGTGAAGTCATCAGCTATTTATACACTATATCCTTGGAGATTCTCAACAGTGATCAGATGGTCCCTTGTTCTCACAAGCCAGGTTTTCACTATTTAATATTATTCTAATATTGACAAATCAGGTATAATTTTTTTTTCTGAAGTTCTGTTTTTAAGTTGGTTATTTTCTCTGTAAGAAGATAACTTGCAGGTGGTGAAAGCTAAGTCAGATGGAAAATATCATGAAGAGGAAAGATGTAGAACAACAAAGAAACCCCATGCTCAGTATGCCATACACTCATTTTGTTACTGGCACAGCTGAACACTGGGTGGAGAGAAGAAGTCTGCCTCCTCAAAGGAAATGTACCAGGCAGCTTTGTGAAAAGCCTTATACTCCCTTCTCAGACACTTCAGAATAAACCACTGGACTTCTTCGGATGAAGTGAAGGCTTAAATGAAAACACTAAAAGCCTCAATTACAGAGGCCCCATAGTTCTGGTCAGCCACCACAGCTAAAAGGGCAGTATGAGAAACCCAGGAGAGACATACAGCAAAGGTCAGTGCCAGGAGCTTCCTGAGGACACTGCACTTGGCTGGTGCCTCTCTCTTCCCCCCTCCCCAGTTGCCACCATGTCAGCTTTAATATAGAAACACTAATCAGGTGAGTTAGGCAAGACTGAGAGCGCAGTTCATTTTCATGCACACAGCAACCCAAAGCTTTTGGGTTTTGTTTTTAAATGACACTCCTTCATTACAGAAATACAGAATTTATTTTTGTATATGGGGGAGAGAAGGATCAGAAAATGGTGTAGGAGGGGGAAAAAAAAGCGTACCGCAAACATTAAATGCATTTTAAACTACCCCAAAAAGAAAGGGACATTGCTGAGAAGAGCTTTTCACAGAAAAGGAGAGACTAGTGCTGCTGTGGCCTGCCTGCAACACCCTGCAACCCTGTCACCACTATGGTGCTCTTCAAGTTAGTGAGCTTCCAATCACCTCAGCCCTGTCTGCACTGCAAACGGGCTGTAACGGACCACATTTCCATGGACCACTTTTCCACCACCACCTGCTTGTGCCCGGAGTTCCTACATGCCTTAGTACCCTCAGGGTTCCTACACCACTAAGTACCTTCAGGCTCTTGGGCTGCTGCCGGACCTCCATGACGTGCTTGCGCCGCAGCTCCCGCTCCCGGCGCTTGTTGTATTCCAGCTGGTTGGTGAGCTCGGTCTGGTGCTGGAGCCGGATCAGCTCGCAGCGCATCTTCTGGATGGTGCTGAGATGGCGGAACTCCAGCTCCTGCATGGACTCGTGCTGACGCAGCAGCATGGCGTGCTCCAGGTCCTTCTGTGTCTGCCTTTTGTTTAGCTCCTAGCAGGAGGACAGAGGGAATTATTAGGTTCTTTGTACTTACTTGGATTTCCGTTGACAAAGTGACATTTCACTTTGTTCGCAAGGGCATTTCTCTCTTTCCAAGGCATCTGAGGACAGACCACAGAGTTTCTTGGTCTTATCAGCAGCAGACAGCAACGCCACCGGTAATTTTTCCTTCCTCGTTTCACTTTTCTTCTTCCTGTTCTAGATGCTCAACAGGATTCAGAGCAAGCATTTTCTGTTAACTGTTGTGTCTGATGACTTCTTGGACCTAATGATTCTCCTGCAACAGGGCATTAACCTGTACCTTGGATGCCACAGGGATTACCAGATGGCGCTGCAAAACATCAAACCGTTGCTCTACCAAAACACTTTGGATGCGGTAACGAACACTTCTGTTTGATTTGAGTTGGACTGCAGGCACTCCTGTGAGATGCACTTCACACAGGTGCATCGAGGTCTCATCTCTGCCTGTTCCCTTACCTCCCGAACCAGGTCCTGCTCCAGGTTATGGCGGCCCAGGAGCATCCGTCTCTTGAAGCGGCGACACTCCAGCTCCAAGTACTGCCTCTGACGCCTCAGTAAATTGGCCTCTTCCTCCGCCTGGAAATGCTGGATGTTCTCCTTCTGCTTGGAGAGCCACTCCTGCTTCTCCTTCTTTGGAGTGCTCTGGTTTTCATTCAGCTCCTGATAATCACAAGGTAATTAATTGTGGAGTAGTTACATTAAGTTCCTTGGCCATGAACTGGACAGACCTGGCTAATGAACTACTGAACTATGTTCCACCCTGTCTTCTCAAGGTTGGTGCCATCTCAGCTTCTTTAAAATGCATCACATCACATAAGGAACACTAAGGAAATACCAGGAGACAAATCACAGTGGAGCAGATTTAACTACAGCTTTTTTTTTTTTTTTTTTGCACTGGCCAAAATACTGGTTTATGTCCACAGCTTCCAGACCTACATATTAGCTGAAAATATCAAAATGATGTGTTGCCACTGAAAACACTTGGAGGTACTGCCATACTGCCTGGCAAACATTTTTACAGGCTCCCAAAGGACTGAGAGAAGGAAAGTGTTGATGTCCTGTTGTTCAAACAGAACTCCAGCCACATGAAGCACATTAGAAAATTTTTTGTGTCTTGCTTGATCACAGCCCATACTGATTTTACAGTAACTCATCAAGGCAGAGCTGCTCACTGAGATGCCGTAACTCACAAAAACAATGTAAAGAAGTTCACAGGTAAAACTTAGAGTTTCCACATTTGTATTACATAGCTTAAAGTATCTTTGGCAAAAGACTCTGCTTGCTTGAATTGCATACTAGAGATGCCCATGTAGTAATTAAGACTTGTTGTGATACATTTCAACTGAAGTATGAGACAGAACTCCTCTGTATTTCATCAGTGTTTCTTGGTGCTCTGTGATCTACTGCCCACTTAGAAAAAGATTCTATGTTATTATAAAGAGCCCACGCTACTGTAGTTTTTGTTAGATCTTTCTTGGCTCTGCTGCTCTTTAGCCTTTTTTTTCTCCTGGGAAATGCCTATGTTTGGAAATATTCCCCTTTGGAGCAAGTTCCAAAGTTATGTCACACAAGTTGATGGTTGAGCATTAAATGGTTCTTTCAAAAAAATTATTTATAGTGCTTACGGTTTCAGTCACTCCACAAAAAGAATCAGGAAGTTTGATTCTACAGTTTCTCTGCATTTCACAGGTATGTCGTTTTTCACTAAAATGTAATGATTATTAAATAATTACACAGCTTTCTCCACTAAAATTAATAGTGCTTTATAGGTATTTCCCTTACAAAAAATGCAGATCATCTTTACTGCTCTGTTCTCTTGCTCCTGTACAGAAATACCATTAAGTGATAAGAAACTTCACTAACTGCTGCAGGGAATGGCCACTATCTGCAACAACAGTGTTTGAAAAAAATCTTCATGACCTTTCATAAGCTACCTTTTTCATTCCTTAGGATTGCCAAATTTGCATGTTTCTGGCTAAAAAGCAGTATTAAACAATGGAGAGATAGCTTTGTACTTTCAGAAGACAAACACGTAGGTACCAATACATAAATAAATAAATTCTCTTACTCAAAGGTCAAAGATATGAAACAAATACAGTACACACTGGACTCTGCTCATGAAAACACAGAACTTGCTGCAATCCTGTGGAAGATCTCTGGTGCACAGCATCACTTTTATTTTTGAATATTCACCCCACTCACACTGTATCACACATTTCTCACTGCAGATGAGTTACCTCTTTCAGCTGCTCTTTACGGAGTTTATATTCTCTCTTCTGGGACTCCAGGAAACTGTTCAATTCTTTTTTCTGTTGGGCCTGAATATGCTGTTGAAACTTCTTTTCTTCATTGGCCATCACTTTAGCCTACAGCAAATGCAGCAGCAGGTCAGTCTGAGTCCCAATGGATTACAGCTCGTGTCCCATTTCAGGCCCAAGACCCAGAACTCATGGTAGTCACCACAACATTGACGCCTCTGGACAAGTCCAAGTCAGAGGAGCTTGTCCTCACTCTCTCCTCATTCCCCATCCCATCAAGACACCCAGCAGAGTCCTTCTCCAGGGCCACATTCCCTCAGCCCTACTGTTCAGCTAATCTTGCCTAACAAAGTCAACACCTTATGATCGACTATATCCTCAGCCCTCCACCGAGAGATCAGAGATGAACAAAAATCGATAACTGCTGTAGGCAGCACCACTTCATTATCAATTATTTAAAAGCATAGCCCCCCCATATCCATACACAACTAGACAGTGAACATTTAAGTGTAGCTGGCACATTTCTCTGCAGGCTAATCTGCCTCCACAACACTCAATGGCAGGCAATTATTGACAGTACAGACATGGCAAGAGAGAGGAAAACCCTCGCCGTGTTTTTTCTGGGGTCAGGACTCTAACATTCAGTGTAACACACTGCTGTGAAAGACATACCTTTCCTCTAGTTACACAACCCCTTAGTGTAAGGAGGTGATGTATCAACCTTTTTCTAATTAGCAATTTGCTTGCCTCCTGAAAACAAGACATCTCAAGAGTCCACACTGTCATCTCTGCATCAGTGAGGAGAAGTGGACAATTCAATGTAATTAACAAACATGGGTTGGTCTGATAAACCATAACCTCCTACCTCTTTTTCCATGGCTGCTTGGTGCTTTTTAATTAGCTTTTCCATTTCTGCAGCAAAATTGTTACGCTGTGTTTCGAGATCTTTGTCCAACCTGAGGCGGTGCTCGTCCATCTCTGCCTTCAGTTTATTTTCTAATGCCATCAGTTGCTTCTGGTGCTGCCTTCTCATACGTTTATAGCCAGACATCTGCTCTCGGAGCTCAGAGTCTTGTTCATGTTCCTGCATTTGCCTTGTCACCTAGGAAGATAACCACATCGGGCCAGAGGAAGTTAATGCTGCTTAATCTGCTTTTCAGCAGTCTTCAAACCACAAAAGAAAACGGTTCAGTTAAGAAATATGATTTTGTTGTAAAGAAAAGCACACATCCTAATGGCAGCAGAGCAGATTAAAAACTCAATTCTGCTGTAGGAGATAAGCTCACATGGGCTCCAGCAGAAAAACAGTACAATTGTTATAAAGCTGGTACTAAATAATGGCCTTTTAGCCTAATACAATCAGGGTGGATACGTACACACACACACACAAATATTCATAATACGCATATGAAAATAAAAACCAGCTTATTATTATAAATTGTTTCCTATATTCCACTGGGCACATTGGGTTGGAGACTATTTAACATACACAAATTACATTTGCCCAGGTGTCTCACTGAAGCTTTTATTAACTGACACTAAATTATTACAGTGACAGCATCTCAGTCAACGAAGACAGCTCATATTCTGGGAGCTCTGAGAAGTTGCACAGAGCTGTGTTCAAAGCATCCCCTTCTGCAGAACTCTCCCCAGACCAACCCTCCACGTACCAGCGACGCTGTGCGTATGGTAGCAAAGTGCTCTCGGTTGCGATAATGAGACTTGTGGCGAGATACTTGGGGAGGAGACTGGGGTTCTGATGCCCTTGTCCGAGGATCCGACTCCTCTCTGTAGTTTTCTTCCTCCTTATCAGCAAATATTAATGTCAGAGAATAAAGAGAAACTGTGTTACTGAAGATTTTTAATTTCGGTCTTTTTTATTTAAAAGGAATTAAAAAGCATTTTATGTTCATCAGCCCTGAAAAGATCCTCCTGCCAATGAAGGTATATACTGCAAAAAGAGTTCTGATCTAGGACCTTTGCTTTCAGAAATTTCATTGTGAATTTTTATTACTAAGAGGAAGATTACTAATTAAAGCTGAAAATGAGGAAAAAAAATGGAAAACTGAAAGCTGAGTTAAACAGTTAACTTCAACAAAACATAATAGCTATAAAGTAGATTTTATCAAGTCTGAAAGACAAAAACAACATCTTTGTAACTCTGAAAGACAGAGGAAGATTTTCATTACACCCACTGCAGAAATACCTCAAAGCAAATTTTAAAATTTGTCATGGTGTATTCCACATTCTTATTTTGAGTTTGTCATTCATCACAGAGCGATTACTAGTTAGATATGATACACTAATTAACTCCCTGAGGAAATACCTGTGTCTTTGTTGCATATCTGGGCAAAGAACAAGACATTCTAGCCACACCTATCATTAGCCATGGAAACGGTAGTGCTTTGAGCTAACAAGTGATAACCCCAGATGGCAAGAGCAGCCCAGCTCAGAGGACACTCCCCAGCCCACCCTTCATCTGGCAGAGGGAAAGCAGGGAAGTGGTTTCTGCTGCATTTCTTTTTCCTACACCTTTATTCATTAACCAAATATTCAAATCAACTGCTGGGAAGCTGGGTGCTGCAGAACTGATTTCAGCTTCTGCTGTAGGTCCTGACTTTAAGAATTCTCCAATGAGCAGGTAAAAACGGGAACTCACACATCCTGTTGTCCCACAAGGCAGTGCAGTGCACATTAAGGGTATCCACCAAACAAACCAATTTACAACCTGCCATTAGAATTTCTCCGGATAAAGCAAACTGCTTTTGAAACAATTCCATTAGTAAAATAATTTTAAGTGAATTAACAAAAATAAACGATCTTCACAGCCACTTTCCCAAATCTCCAGGGCACATTTGTGTATTTGGGGCACAATAATATAACCTGCAGATAATGACTTAGGAATGGCAGCAGCTGACTTCGTGCCAACCAAATTCTCTCCCACTTCACACTTTCGAAGTTCTCCAGCAAGAATCCAGAGCTTACCGGCTTTAAATGAATGACAGAGCTGTTTGACATCACGGTGTGGTCCCCCTCCATCATATCCAGCTCGCTCTTATCATCCGAGGCATCTGGAAGACTGTTAACACTACTGCTTTGGCTACTGGCACTGATAGACATACTAGGAATGGACTGATTACTTCCGACACTGTTCACTGTTCCCGTCCTGCCCACACCGTGATCTTGTTCCTAGGAAAAAGGAATTACAAAGAAAATTCAAACCCATCCCAGTGGTACCTGCGGACATTACCAAATGGAACGTTCATTCCATTTCTCTCTAAAGGCATCCACCTGCCATGTCATGGCACTTTCCACCCTCCAGGCATTGCCATGAAACATTTTTCTTGTGGGATGCTGGGCAGAGAAAGAGTCAGCCTTGTCAAGATTAACTGGCTGATGTCAGATTCTTTTCAACAGCGAGCCTGTCAACAAGCTGAACTCTATCATGCATCAGCCAGAGTGTGTCACCAGAAACTGCTGTGACACCAGCATCACCTGAGTGCTCAGCCTGGACCCTGCACCTTGCAGGTTCCTTTCTGTACACGAGAACTGGAATTCAGAGTCTCCATCTCTGCATGGTGACTGCAGCACTCAACCCAAAAAAGAGAAATCAATTTCCTTGATGACCTGTTTTTCTTCTTCCTTTTTTTTTTTTTAAATAAATCAAGTACAAATCTCTATGCCTTAGATTTAGAACAATATTCTCAGTACATATGGTCAAAACAGAGGTTAACTGCAGTTGCTAGAGTCCTCATGAAGCCTCATAAACAGGCAAAGAAAGCAAGGATTTACAGGACTGGAAGCTGACTGTTCAAGCATGAACACATGGCACAGCTTCTTGCCAGCACTAGGCATCTACCCTGTTTGTCCTTGTTTGTGCCTTGAGGTAGCTTTATTCCAAGCACAAAGAGGGAGACAGTGTTTACAGCCAGGTGTGTAAACAGCCTCCCTTCGTTTCAGCAATATCTGAATTGTGGTTATTTAAATGACACTCTCATTTTCTCTGGTTCAGTGATGAAATCCAGCGTTTCTCTCACCTCCTCCTCCTCCTGTGTTTCCACTGCAGGGCCATTGTGGGCCTCCTGGAAGAGGAGCTTCTTCATTTTACGATACTGCAGGTTGTCCAGTTCTCTCACCGCATCCTTTGTTCTCTGAATCAGGTCTATTAACACTGTTTCGGGCCGCTCTCGAAGAACAAACATGTGCTGCAGAACACACAAACAGGTGAGTGGTCTCTCATGCCTCCAAAGAACATGCTTTGAGGACACAGTGATGAGCTCTAGTTGGGTTTATTAGCCCTCTTCCCTGCACAGGAGGAGAACACCTCAACAGCTTCCACTGGCATTATTTTTAGACTTTGCAATCCAGGTAAGACTTCAGAATGATTGCTTTCTGATGAGAGATTTCCACCAAAAAATAAAGGTGTAAAAACCCAGAAATGGCATTTTACATGCCATGAAAACTTGCTCAGTATAAACCTACATTTCAGAGACATCATCTACTTGTGGTTTAGTGAGAGAAGAGCAACAAATACCAGATAAAAGCTAAAGGTGCTAGACTGGCTAGTATCTTTAAACAAATGTTAATTAACTCATCAGCTAACCCTCAGTATAAAACCCTTTTCCTTGTTTAGAAAAGCTTGGGAATCAAATATTCATCATACAGCTCTGAGTCATAAAATAGGCTGTGAACCTTAGAGCCTGGTCCTGGAACAGTTCCACATCTTCTGCTCTTCTCTTGGAGATATTCCCCACATTTCTCTGCAAAGGTGGCTACGTTTTGCCAATAGGTAAAGCAAGAACTGTCTATGTATGTCAGAAGCAGCTTTTGCAGTCGCCAGATGCAATGTGCTGTGCAAGCATGAGTCATTATTAACACCACCACTACTTTCATTTTGTTCCTTTGGAGAACTGCAATGCTGTTTCCAACATGGCACATTCCCTACCTGTCCCTGGAAAGTGGCATGCAGCTGTTTCAGACTATAGTTAGGGAAGGAATACGTTCCCAAACGTTTCATTTCCATCAATGTTCTCTTTAATTGCAGCACATTGCTCAAAATAAAACCAATCTGTAGAATTCTGAAATGGCAGGACTATACACCCACACCGAAACCTTTCCCGGATAATTGCATTTACTTTCTGAATAGACAGTTTTCAAAGAGGCAGAAGTCCTCAGAGCCATTTTTAGGTAAAAACATGCAAAAAGGTGCTGATAAAACCTTCATAAATAGCATCCATTTCCCTGCAATGCAAAAAATTTGGAAAAACACTCTTTAGCAGAAACAGGGCCAGGATAAAAAGAAACCCAAAATGTCACAAGCACTGTAAAGAGAAAGACAAGTTAGCAAAATTCTGAATGCCACCTGATGCCACAAAGGAAATCCATCAAAGTCACACAAAAAAAGCAGCTCTAACACCCAACTTCCATGTGAATTCTGTCCACATGACAGCCTTTTGCAACAATCTACCCCACTGGCTTTGTCTCCAGACTAGAGTGAGCAAAGCCAAGTACCTGCAGCATTCAGGAGCACAAATGAAGAATTAAAAAATAAGCTAAGAAATAAAGCAAGAGAAAGCCTGCAGACTGCTGAGGCTTTTTCATGCCAAGGAAATTTATGGAGAGGAAAAAGTGCTTTCTTTTGCCCCCTTTTCCCAAGGATACCATTAGAAGAGTGGATTTCAGGTCTGTGTAAGGCACATTGGAGTGTATATAGCAAAGAACACAGAGGGAAATAAGTAAAGGTATTTGTTAGCTAATGCACGGCAGCTCTGTCAGGATTAATTCTAATCACTGGAATGACTGAGTTTACAAACTAAAACTCTCAACAAGTTGATGGTCATCCAGTGTCACTTGGCGGAGTGACATTTTATGATGACAACTCCAAGGCTGGCTTGGAAAGTCACCTGGAGAACACTCAGACACTGCAGACAGGCAGTAAAGCCAGGGCTGCCAGCTCAGCACACCCCACAGCACTCCCAGCTCAAAGGTGCTTGAGTATCATTAACCATAACCTTGTACAGTAGGTGAGACAGATCACCATCACAGGGCACAGCTCCTTTTAATACCACATGGAAAACAGAAAGGACAAGCAAGCCAACCTTCAGAAGCTCCTCTGATGTAGGCCTGTCTTGAGGAATTTTCTGGAGGCAAGAATCTACGAAGTTTCGAAAATAATCAGACCTGTGTCAAGGAGAGGAAAAAAAAATCCACCCAAGTTAACAACCCAGTTTAATTCATTAAGGAGACAAGATCCTCACATCTGGATGCTTGTAGCTCCTAGGCCAAGGACTACGGTTCAGTAAACCATAATTAGGAACTTTTTAACTTTTGAAATTAGTTTATTGTATTCACTTTTTTCCAAAAGACAGTTGTTGAGGCTGGGAGGCACAAAATGTTACTACTGTGCTTTATTCTTCTGAAGTTTATGCAACAGACACTTGCCACACACAAGCTGTGTCTTCATCTTGCAAAGCAATACTTCAACAAAACAGGATTTAGAAATTGACAGTGTGGTTTGTGATAAAAAAAACACTAAAACCCACACTTTTGGCTAGCTTGGGAGCTTCCAAAGTTTACTGACCCAAGAACAGAATTTTTTACAGGATCCTAAGTTCTTCCAGCAGCCTGTCCTGTTCCTACCACACTGAAGAGTCTCAAATGTATATTTAGTAATTGGTCAATTTTGTGTATGAAATGTATAGTGAATCTAATGAGAACCTTCCAGCTCACATCCTCCCAACAGGACTCCAGTCATTTCAAGAACTCAGCATGACAAAGCACTCCATTTACAGCGATCCCCTACAACATTCCTCCCTCAGCAATACTCACCATTCATTAGACTGTAGTGTAGGGGATTCATTCTGCGCTATGTGATATAAGGCACTCATTGCGTTCATGTTAAACAAAGGAGGCTTCCTTTCCGCTGCACACAAGAGAAAAGAAGTTTTTATATAGGGAGATAGTCTCATGCTGTTGCTCTTTTTCTTTTTTTTTTTTTTTCCAGTTTACATCCCTTTAAAAAGAAAACCACATCAGCAAAATCCCTACTGCCTGAACATGGAACCCCAAACCAACCCTACCCTGCAATCAGACAGATATGCTGGCATAAGTCCTGTGCCATTGCAGAAGATGAAAGCCCTTTGAAGATCAAATGCCTTGTCCTCTCAAGCTTTTAAATTACGTGGTTTATCATAGTTGAGTTCTCTGACTCATTGTAATGTACTAAAATAGGAGTAAGTTAACAGTAAGCTCTATACTGGGTGTTTAGCCACTAAGCATTCTCGGCTTCATACACCCCCCCCTTTTGTTTTTTTTTAATCTACAGTTGCTAAAAAGCTAAGAAATATTTATTTCTAGCAGGACAGCAGTGATGAAGAAAAAGCTGGTTACAAGAACCATCAAATCACACTTAACTGACTAAGCACATGGGCAGGAAGTCAGCAACAGGCCAACTCTTCATACTATTTTGAGAGTTGCCTTCTCTTTGGCTCTTCTCTCTTTCAAGCTTGTGTTACTCTTATAGACTGACACAGCATGAAAGCTTAATGAGGAAGGAGATGATCTCACTGTAACAACAAAATTGAAGCTTCATCAGAATGTTTATGGGGCAAACTTTATAAAGCTCAGCCTTGCCATAAACATTCCAGAGAAGCTGGTCAGGCCACGAGGACGTTCCTACACTACTGAAAATGCAACAGAAAACTTCCCTCCCTCAAGAAAAAACAAACAAGGAAAAAAATAATGCTAGTTTTCTCATTCTGCTCCTCAGTTCTGAGTTGAATAGTAGCACGGAACTATGGATCAGAGACCATGGTTCACTCATGGCTATGGCAGGATGGACTAAGCCCCACAAATTCCTCAGAATGGGTAAATTGAGGACTTGTCTTTCCTCAAATGCAGCACTTTACCTCCTCTAATCTGTCAGATAACTAGTTGCTGCTATCACGGATCAGACTGATTATTCATTAAACTATTTTAACTGACTGTTCTCTCTAGCTTTTTTTCTCTTAGCTTACCTGAATAAAATAGAAATCTTCCGGAAACCCTGAAACTGAGCCCTCAATAAGACCACTTCTAAGACTAAGTGATAATTTGAGAAGACTACCAGACATCTCATTTCCCTGCTGTCTTCCCATGCTTACTCAAAGCAACACTAATGAGCCAGGCACACGGACCCAGCCTACACTGCTCTGCTGTCCTGACCTAGTCTCACCTCCCACCACGCCAGCAGCCATAGACGAAGCCCAACACGCTTCATCCTGCAAGAACGCGGCGTGCAGGACTCCCGGGGGTGTGGTGGCCATGACCTCACTGCATTCCTGGAGCCCTGCAGCCAGCCAAGTCTCCTTACTCCACTCAGAGCAGGATTCTGTCATGACAGTCACACCCCTTCAACTTGTTTTATATTGGTGACCAAAAAAAAAAAAAGAACAACAAAAAAAATCTCTGCTCTGAAGAAAGAAATCTATTTCGCGTCCTGGAAGAAAATGAAGTTGACAGTTTGGAATGCCAGACAGCATTTTTAGCTAAACTGTGCAGTTCACATGGATTAGTGTGTTCCTGAGAGCTCTCACTGCCTGGCTGAGCTGCCCCTCCACGGAGTTCGGGTTGGAGCAAGAGCAATCAGATCTGACAAGGATGGGAGGACAGCCTCAGGTGCATGGGAGCAGTGGTGTGCATGGTGTGCTTCAGCGAGGGCGTTTTTGTTCCAAGAAAACGCGACGCGTTAAATTTAAACAGAATGCCATATTAACAGCATCCCTTTAAACTGACATCCTGCTTTAAAGGGCCTGTTCTAGTGGCAATGCCATCATTTCTTTAGGCTTTTGAGTTTCAGGTTACCACTTCAAAACTGGATTATTTTGTATCTTTTCCTTTAGGGGAAAAAAAAAAATCTGTTTCCAAGTGACAACACGCACTGAATACAGCTTCAAAGTAGTCCACTTCCCCAGAACTTCATCACTGCAGAATTTTTAATGTATCTTAAATTTTCACAGAAACAATACCAACTTACAGCATTAAATATATCTCCACACTGGTACCTTTAATGGCCCACTTCTAAAGCTGCTCAGCAATAGACTGTTTTTCAGTTCAGAAGTTAACTGCCTCTCCCACAGAATGTGAACACCCTTAGTGATATCGCTTGGCTACTCTCTTTGTCTATATAACTCTTTTTCTTCAGGTAATGAAAACATCAGTTCCATAAACATCAAACTGGAGACTTGGTCTTGAATTCTAGAGAGTACATTTAGCTCTTTTCTCTGAAACTCCGGGCCCAGACAAACCAGGACAAGGAAAGGAGCACAGATCTTCTGCACTGTGAGTCAGCTGAAGAAGTTCTAGGTATTAAATAACTACATTTTAATTTTTTTCAAAGGAAATAACTTACCTAACTCAATACAGGTAATTCCAAGAGACCAAACATCTACTTTGCCATCATACTGCCCTTCATCCATGGCTAAAATCACTTCTGGGGCCATCCTAAGAGAAGAAATTGGTGCTCAAAATAGGCAGTGGAACACATTACCTTTATCAGTACGAAAGAGGTGGTTTCCATGATTTCAGCTACCATAAACAAATCATTCCCCAAGCTATCAGGCATGACCATGGAATACTGGGAACATGGAATACAGGCACCCACACTAGTGCAGGCCTGCAGAGGCTGTGTGATGCTCTCCTGTGCTTTGACCAGCTCTCCATTTATGAGTATCACCACCTTCTCACCCTCCCACATTTCCAATAGTTTAGCTGGCTGACCAACTCTGGTGAAATAATTGTAACGTGCAGTTGTGTAAACACCACAGATTAGGTGTAAGAGATCAAATGCATACAAGGGATCTGCAAAGGGGTTGGTTCAGTGAACCTGGCCTTTCCTATGAAAGAGAAAACACTTCAGTCATTTCAACAACCAGACGCGGTGAGAATACACAAATTGTTTAAACCACTGGGGGGAGTGATTAAAATATATTACAGATGATTCAATCCCACTTCTACCACTTTAGGTCAGTCTAAGTAAAATGGCAAAATATTTTTATTACTTTTTGTGAAATACAAACACAGGGATACACAGTTTCTTGGAACTCAGAGCCTACTTACTATTTAAACCTTTTTTTCCTAACAAAGTACATTTTATCACCACCACAACTGGAAGATTACAAAGGTAGCTCCAATAGACTCAAGTATATTAAATAGCCAATACATGATCCACTTCACAAAGCCAGAAATAAGTAAAACTCTTGGCTTACCAATATGGCGTCCCCACAAATGAGTTGGCAGGAGATGCTATGGAAGCAGACCCAAAGTCAGCAAGTTTCACCTGTCCTGGCTCTGTCAGCAGGATGTTCCCTGCCTTGATATCTCTGGTGATAGAATACAAGTGTCAGTGTCACTCTTCTCTAAAGAAGAAAACTCTCTATTGGACAGACTACAAAACACACCAATATTCACATGTTCAAGCTGCAAAATATTCACATTTCCTCCAAACACAAAGTCTTTAACCATTAGTTTAATTGCTTCAAGTGGCCCTTGATTTTGGAATCATTTGTCTTAAATGTTAGTTTTAATGTCTGCCTTAAAAATAAATTTTAAATGGCACAACAGGATAAGCTTCACATACAGTTCAGCAAAACCTTCTGAATCAAGTATGTCTTTTATCAATGTTTTTTTAAAAATACCTAATAACATAACTATCCAAATCATTCATCCTACTAAAAATGCAGTACCTACTTTAAACACAAAAAATATTTGCATCCCAAACTTACTGTGTGCTTCTCAACATGTGTGTTTGTGTAAAACTAATTTTTCAAGAATGAGTGCTCTGCCTGCCCCAGCATTCTTGGCCTCACAGCTCCTACAAACTGTTTGGGTGCACTTGCTATTCACTGCTTCAGGGACAATCAGCACTGAAAAGCTTAGCAGATTTGAAGGAATTCTGCAGAAATTAGGAACACCAGCTGTAAGAGGCAGTGCATGTGCAGATACAGAACTTGCTAGGGTTTAGACCACTATAAATCACTTGTTTGGAAGCACATGGATACTGCGAAAAGAAAATCTCTGCTTCCAATGTTGAATTTGGGATGGAGGGGAAACAATCAACAAAACAAATTACCTGTAAGTGTGTATGAGACAGCAAAAGTATAATCACTTACCTATGGATCATATTGTGAGAATGCAAGTATGCTAATCCCTGGAGAGCACCATGGGTAATTGCTGCTATTTCCACTTCTTGCAATGGCTTTTTATGAACTTAAGGAAAGAATTTATGTGAAATTCAATATTACAGAAAACAATACAGTTTGCAGCATGCAAGTGAGTACTGTTAACAACGTAAATAGAAATACTGAAAATTCCTTTTCACTAGGTTCAGTATCAGAAACAAATGTAAAAATAGTTCACAGAGTACATTCTATAATCAGATGTAATCTTCTAACTGTAAACCAGCAGCTATTTACTACCAAAGAGACCATTCTCCTACCATAAACTACATTCCTGTCACTTCTGTGACCATTCTCCCAAGTAACTACTTGAGACTCAATATCCAGTTTTCCATTACTGAAGCAAAACCCCAAAACCCAGAACTTTACAGCAATTCACACACAAATAAATTGTAGCAACACAGATGAGATTCTGGCAGCTCAGCTTTTGGTGCTGAAATGCTTCTGGCAAGGAAAGAACAACTTACTGGCCACACATATATCTTCAAAAAAAGTTCACTCAAAGAAGCCTGATAGAGAAACGACCATTTAACAGAAGACCTCATCAAGCAAAACCCTAATACTGCTGTAGTGCTATTTTAGTCAACAGGCCTACAGTTGTTAGTAAGCATTAGGATCAACAGCAAGGGTTTTCAGAAGTAAATCTTGAACTGTCATGGCAGGAGAACCTAAAACTCGGAAGCAAACAAATAGCTGACTGACAACTTTAAAATAATATGAACCAAGGAGAAACAAAACACCTGGGAAAGCTAATATTCTACAGAAAAACCACTACAACTATGCAAGAATTCGACAAACTGTGCCTGTTTATACACACTCTGGCCCCAAATAAAACTATACACTCAAGGAAAATTCCGTGATGCTGCAACCTCCTAGTTCAGTACTCTACTTCTGACTTTCCATCAAATAAACATGTGCGACTTACTTACCTTCTAGTAAGTCTGATGCTGATCCTAAACAATATTCCATAACAAGCTGTTACAGGAAGAAATCAAAGTAGTTAGAAAATCTGTAATAGTAAATATATGTTTTCTAGACCTGTAAGGAGAAATCTAGAACTAATTCCTGGAGCACACAGTGCAAGCTGCTGTAACAAAGCAAGTATTGCTTGTACCATAAACTCCATGCCAGCACTGTCACACTGACCCCTCCCACAAGGACAGCTCTAACTGGAATTAAGCATAACCCTGCTGTGTAAGATACCAAGCAATACCACTCGTAAGGAAGGCAAAAGCACATTCACAACCAGTTAGGTATTGTATTACATATCGTATTTTATATGCACATACTTAACAGGAATGTTAAATTGCACTTAACAAGCTTATCAGAGTATTAAAGGGCTATTTAGGGATTTACTTAAGATTCTGTCCCAGTCAGATTTCAAAAAGAGAAACTAAAACTTTGCCCTACAGATTTATTGAAGCTAGTTCACAAAACAGTACTTACAGCTTAAACTATTAGTTCAATAATATGACTTCTCTAGTATATTGCACCACAAAACTTTATCAGTGATGGGCGTACATTATGTCAAATACCCAGTTCATCAAGCTGAATATATTAGAAAAGCAACACTTAATCTAAGTGAAAGGGAAAATTTCCTTAAATCTTGGTTCCAGAAAGTACATTCAGTTTACTGAGCACCTGTAAGGCCCTTGGCTATGCTCATCTCAGCCTGTGCAACATCAGTACTCAGGTGCCTCCCAAAATCCAGGTGGAGAGATTTCAAAGCACCTTTAACCAAGGCAAGAGAAATGCAGAGCAGCAGATGCTTACCCATGCTGTATGCTCCCGCAGATAGCAGCCTTTGTATTCTATACTGTTAGGGTGTTTTATTCTTTGGAGGAACTTGACTTCCTTAATAATATCCTGCCATTTCTGTAGGGAATAAAAGCAATAGAAAGACTTTATAGAACTGCTACCTTTTTTTTTCGGTTGTTGTTACTACGTCATGTAATTATTTTAAGAGGCAAAACTGTCTCAAGGTTCAAATCAAAGTAAGTTTGTATCAACATCACGATGTTCACTGCTTAACTCCTCAGCAGACCTATAAAATAAGCTGCTGATCAATTAGGCTGTATGCAAGGATCTCTCATCAATGTAATGCTTTATATTTATATGAGTGCATAGGACATACTGGCAAACACTTAGTATCTGAGCAAGTCCTCAAAAAAGAAGTGATCCTCTTATTAAGGGATGCCATTTCTGTTGTCAAACCAAACATACACCCCAACCTGGAAGAGACGTGGGTGATACGTGTCCTTCAGCAGGATCAGCTGCCTCCCAACTCTTGTTACTATAAAGACCTACCCCTACTAGTCACAGTATTACACAGGATGAGGCTTCCTTTATCAGCTGCCAACTATCAGACTACATTCTTGATAATGTTTCTCTATTACTAGTTTAATCTTTACAAGGGCCAATTTAAAATGAGTTACCTACTAGATAAGGGAATGGTGAGAAAAAATATAAACAGATAAAACAAAGCCAGGTTTATAAGGGGAGCTCTGCCAGTGCAACTTTGAAGTACAGAAGAGGCCAAAATGTCAAGTTTCAACATGTGCCTAGACACTGACATTGCTCCCCTCGGAGACTTCCAAGTCCCCCCATGTGCTGCACATCCACATCTCCTCAGGCAAGAAAGGAAAAAGCCTGTGAGTGCAACAGCAAAACTACAACTACCAGAAAGTGCCTCCAAAATCAAATGCAGTAGCTGAAACCATTTAACTATGCAGCCATCAACATAGGAGTGTTGACACTGCAAATGTTTTTGAGCAAGAGTATCAGTTCTGAAGTTAATCAGAGGTAGAGGAACCTCACCCAACACCAAAAGGCCCAAAAGCTGTTTTCCAGCTGTTAATCTCTCAGCACACTCAGGTGTTGGTATGTGGGTAGTATTCACAGAGGGACAGAGGGCCCATCTACCCTAAGGCTTTGGAAAACATGTGCAAACCCCAAATCCTCCTCAATAAAAATTTTAGGGTTAGAGAAACACACGAAACCAGGGAACATGGAGCCCACAACCCAGGCAGCTGTTGACTAAGTTAACTCTTTCTCAACACCAGAAATGCTACAGAATGACACAGTGCAGCTATAACATAAACTCTCTCACTGACACTGCAGTGACTTGGCTGCCTTTTTCCTTCAGCCTCAAAGGCCTTGAGGTACTAAGCAACAAAAGCCAAACCAAGAAAGCACCATGCTAAATTTCTACACTGGGAAGAGAGAAGTGATGTATTCATTATTTACCGCATTAAAAAAAGCTCCAAGATCACATTAAGAGCACAGTACTACGTTTTTCAAAGGTTTTAAACTTATTTTTAGTATAAAATATGACCTTATTTGAGAGAATAATTGTTCCCACCAATGATAAAATCTTATTATGAAACCAAAGTAAATACAAATTACACCAGAATGCGCTTAATCAATTTTCTTTACATAGGCTAGATCATAACTCTAATGAACTTCTGAACAAAACAAATCAATATGCACATAAAATAGAAAGTGTTTTAATCCCGGTCTTATTACTTTCTTCAAAATAAAGAAACATACGTACTGAAGACAAACAAAAGCTATTTCTGAAGCATGCACAGTTTGTTTCATTCATGTGAATAGAGTATTTATAGCTCACAGTAATTAAAACAGTAGGACAAGTAGCAAGTACAAATTATTCTTTCATCAGTACACAGTTAAACAAGTCACCGCAGTGACAAAACAGAAACAGGCACAGCAAATTTAACTCTGAAGCTAGAATTCAGGACTGCTGGAGAGACACTGCCACCACTACCTCCTACACAGACATACACACACACAGAGGAAGGAATAGTTCAGCTCCTTGGAGTGCAGATGATCAATACACACAAGGCAGGCACAGAAAGCAATGAGCTGTTAGTCAAACTCATTGGAGCAAGACTGCTGCTAAGATTGGAATACAGAGAATGGAGGGAGGAAACCATAAATGCCTTGGACAACATGCTTACCATAAATACTTCTGTTGAAAAACCATGCCATGATTTGAGAGATGTTATTTACCAGAAATAATACCAAATCAGCTGCTCATGTCATTTTGGGCTTTTCAAGAATCTGTATTAGCACCTAAATGTTTCAAGTATAAAATCAACTATCTCTGCTAAGCATCCTAGGGAAAGGAGACACCTCTGGGGTGGCCATGAAAACACTTAATGTCTAAATCTCAGAAGCTCACTTCTACAGACCCCTCTGCAAAGACTGCCTTAATCTCTGGCTCTGGTAATTCTTCTGGAATGATGCTGCCGTTCAGATTTTCACACTCATTCATTCACCACTCTTTTGCCTTTGTTTCAGCTGCTCATGAGCACAGTCATTCCAGGGAGGAATGCGTTCTGCCTCACTACTTTGTACAAGCAAGGCTCCCTCTGAAGCTCTCACTGCTGCATCCATTCTTATTATTCCTTTGTCCAGGAAGCAACATGGTTTTTTTGAAAGGTATTTAAAAAGGAACATTTAAGCATGGTAAGACACCAACACACAAACCCATCATTTCTAATTTTCTTTTTTCCTTTCTACACATTTATGCAGTCCCAAAAAGAGCCCTTTGGGTCTGAAAGAAAAGAGTTCTACCCATCTTTTTCAGGAGCAGACTACACAGAAATACACTATGAACAGTAAACTAATTTGTTTTGTTTACACAGTACCCTTATTCACCTTTACAGTTATAGAAAATATTTCTCCAGCAGGAACCCAAGCTAACTAAAATCATCCCATATAGTAATTATTTGCAATGATCAAGGTTTAATATACAACATGTTCTACATACCTCATTGGACTGCTTCCCACTATATGACATTTTCTTGATGGCCACCACTTCATTGGTGCGCACATCACGTGCCTGTAACAGGAAAACACAGTCCATCAGATTCTTCAGGCCCCACCTTTCCATAAGATGCAAACCACACACAATCATAAAACAATCTCTATTCTTAATTAACTTTTGCAGAGCATTAAACTAAAATATCTTCCAAGAGGTGTGACTGCTGCAAGAATTAGAAATTTCTGTCCGAAGTGAAAGATCACCCTCCCATCTGGGAGACAAGGTGTGACATTCTTCCATGCTCAGCATCCACCAAGTCTCTGCAGGAGTCAAGCATTGTGACTTAAACTAAAAATCACAGCTAATAAAAGCAGCTCTGATTCAAGTCGAAGGGATTTTCCCTAAATCAACTTCTCTCGCTGCCCAGGTCCACTCCACATGAAACAGAAGGAAGGCTCAGCCACTCAGTTCCATTCAAACCATATGGAAAGATGTCACATGATGCACTGGAGATACCTGCTCCAGACACTGGTGGCTTTCTACCCAGTGCTCCCAAAACTTAGCTTTTGTGTCTTAAAGGAAGGCAGATGATACAGAGAGACACAGCAGCAATCCAAGTGACCCGTCTTCAGATGAGACTTCTCAGTTTCATTGTACTGTTACTTACACTGTACCATAAATGTACATAGTATTTCACACTTCAAAGGCAAACTTCCTGACTTCAGACAGCAACAATGCAAGGCAAGAACTAGCCAAGAGGCTTTGTTTAATTCAGCACCAAAGCAAGGGTTCATTCAACATGGCAGGAGAAGAGGCAGCACCTTGCAGGAAGGATGGCTCCAGACAAGACTCCAGATTCCCTCTGTTAAAGATTCCAGCAGCACAGGAGGGTGGTGGAGGAAAAGACCTCTGAGTCTCTCTGATAATAATAATAAACTTGGACATGAAGCCAGATGATATAAATCAGAATAATGTGCACCACAGCATTCACTGATGACTGATGAAAATGCTGATTTTTAATATATTTGTACTATCAAGCACAGCCTACCAGAACATGGATTAATGAAGTATTAGGGCTCTGCCTTTTGTAAAAAGGTTTTTCAGTCATGTTTTAATTCTGCTGTTCATTAAAGAGATTCCCAGAATTCCCTGACAGTCTTTATTTCAACTGGTTATGATAAGCTTGAACCAATACTATTTCTACTTTTCCTTCTGTTTGAGGGGATCCTCTCACTGATAGTACCTGTAAGGTTGGGTGGGGGGTGACTATTTCTGTTGTTGGAGATAAAAAAGGTAGAATAAAGTTTTGTCTCTTAAATCTTTACTGATTAGAGATAACCTCTGAAACATTCAACTGGGTGAAGAACTGCCAATAAAAGAGGGAAGCAAAACACTACAGTAATGCAGAAGGAAGCCACCTCTAACAAAAGAGAGTGGGTTATTCTTCTGCTCCATCTGCAGTGTTCCAGTGTAGTAGATTTCCTGTGTCAAGCAAAAGCTATTATTACACTGCAGAGCAGGGAGTAGGGTAAGGATAATACCAAAAATGATTCAGAGGTGCCAGACTTGCAGTTTCTAAGAAATTAAAACCATGAGGTGAACCAGCAAAATTCATATCAATTATGAAAGAAAAAAAAAAATAAAAGAAACTTTCTGCCATTGAAGGATGCAACAGAAACAAAGAGACGGGAGTAAGATCAATATGGCACCCATTGTTGGGAACACTGCTAAAAGGGAAGGAAGATGGGTACAACTAACAGTGAAACACTAAACTCTATTTTAAATAAGGTAGGGGAGATTTCAGTGTTATATGGATTTTCTACTGGGTAATTACCCCCACATCTATTTATCCACCATGTTTTTTGGTGCAGGCTGTATGCCATGAAAGCTGCCTGGAGAGAGGATGCTCTGCATCAAAAAACCCAAGCAAACAACACCTGACAGAGTTCGCTGAACACCTACAGTCCTACAGAGGGAGAACTGTCCTGGCTGACACCCCAGAAATATTACAATCACAGAGTGTCATTTGCTTTTTTTAGTTTCTCTGTGATTTTGGATAATTGAAAAAATAGTTCCTAGACAAAAGCCAGGAGGATGTGCAAGGCCAGCTCCCCTAAACCATCCAAATGAACAAGGCTTGTTTTATGGCAGACATGTATGCACATATATCCTGCTTTCCTCCAAAAACTCCGCACAAAGGATCAACATCTGGTGACCAGAGTAGCTTCAGCATTGATACAGCCAAAGCATGCACAAAGAAAAAGTGGAGTATGTCACTTGCTTCAGTAATATCATTTAAAGCAATTATTAACTATAATCTAATATTACATTAATTAGAGAAAGTTTAATTGTTTGCAGTAGCAGAATCAAAATCTTGTTAAAGAAACTTAAGAAGTTTTATTTCTAGCTTTACAGAGGAATAAAGTACCCAAGAGATAGACTCCCCTATGTTTTAGTTCTTCATACTTAATTAATTCACATTAAATTTCCCTCTCCACGTTGTCTTTCTTATCTTTTGGGCTCCTGTTTGAAGGATGGGGCATGTTGCATGGAACAGTTTCAGATTCAAGATCTCAGAACCATTAGTAGTAAAAAAGATACAACACAAAACTTACAGGTTTAGACTTCCTAACACAGAAACAGCAATAGAGTATCTTTATCAAAAACCCTCTCTTGACAAAAATGAAGCCCCCACATGGGCTGGGGTTGTGTGATGCACTGCTTACACCTGTCTTTATGCAAGTGCCAAATCAGAGGTACTTTCTGACAAAGAAGCACAATCCAAATGCCAGCAAGTAATTGCGCTCTATAGTGAGTAAATACCGATCTATAATGAACTGGTGATTTAAAATAGTGGGGGGAAAAGAGAAAGAAAGGGCTAGAAATTAATGACCTCTGAGATGCAATCGCTTTGGAGATGGAGCTGGTAATGGGCCATCAGCCCTTACCACAACGACAAAGTTCAGGCAGGCTACAAATACCCCACGGCAGCTTCCTGCTGGTGTTTGGGAATACTGTTTGCATCCAGCTCACAGGCTACCTACAGCTGCATTATGGGTTTCCATATCTGTGTGGTCCATGCATGCCTCTGAAAGAAACAGTCTTCCCAAAAAACTTCTATAATATTTCTTCAATAATATTTCTACATAGCAGGAAGACAGACTTGTCAGTTCCCTCCCTTTATATTCACTCTTTAACCAAAGTGAGTAAATGAGGTGAATTTAAGGCCGCAGGTGAATATTGTTTCGTTAGAAAACACTTCCTCCCCCAGATCTGTTCCCAGACAGTGGTGGCTCATAGTTTTAAGCAGGGAACAAAATTAAGAAGCTTTTCCTAATTAGTTCATCTGTGCTGCATTAAATTTGTGCTGGAAGGTTCCCAACATGGTCTGCTGCAATTATTAACACTGAATAGGCATCTCATAAAATAGTGACACAAATGGCTTTCTGAAGGAAAATTGGCAGGTTTGGCCACACCTCCTATAATTATAAACGTGAAAAGGTTTTCTGAGGAAAGTGTTTTTTAATGAAGGCCCCACAGTATTTGGTTAACACACAGCAACCCGCACTGAGGTTACCATGAGGATCCCACTGCCAGTTGAGCTATACAAGCAGCCTGAGAAAAATTCTGCTGTCCAGACGGTTCATGTCATGTAAGTTTTATGCAGATGGATACTGGGATTCTTGCCTGCAGTAGGAATGGATGTGACAGGACAAATGACAACAGAAGCACCAAAACTCAGGTGTCAAACATGAAGAATGGCTTTAAGGGAGCCTCGGGGTATGCACAAAGGGGGAGAGAACTCAATTTCTCTCAAGGAACAAGAAGTGATAAGGAGATGATCAGACCAAGAGAACTGCATTGCCAGTCAGAATTGATGGAGCAGAAGTCCATGTTTTAATTTGCACATAAATCCCTGCTTGCAACATAATGATGCACCTAAAAGCACCAGGCAAGGACCAAGTTTCCAGGGGTTTTTTGTATGCTAACACCTTGCAGAGACTGCAAGTTTGTTAAAGGACTGAGACCATACAGACACACAAGATAACATCTCTGCCCCAAACACCACACAAAAAAAGTTACGGTAGTTTCTTTTCCTCATTACGTACAAAAAAGTCTACACCCACAGTTTAAATAGAAAAACAGCTAAAATTCACAAGTCAAGGTGCTACTTACAAAATAAACTGCTCCGAAGCTTCCATGGCCAATCTCTCGGAGATCTGTGAAGAGCTTTTCTGGATCTTCTTTGAAGAAGAGCTCTGCAATTTCGGGGTCCTTCAGGCTGCCCGCTCGGCTGGTTGATGGCATCCTGCTGGGCAGTCAGCCGACCGACTATCTGGGTTTAAAGTGCTGCTTCAACCCTTGGCTCATCTGTATGAATGGAGCCTCTTCAGCATGGATTACTGCAAGAAAAAGATTGCAATCCTTCACTGATTATCCTCTGCTCAAAGAGCCCGAAACAAGCCACAGCAAAGCAGCTTCCACTTCCTCCAGAGCAAGCAGCCCTGGTGCACACACCCTGTGTGCTGGGATAATGTCACAGCCCCACTGTGACACCAGTCAAGCATTTCTCCAGGACAGAAACCAAAATCAAAACACAAAATGAGGTACATTCCATGCTCCAGCATCTGCTCGATCACCTGCAGAGCAGTCAAAGAATCTCTGACCTACAGTGACAACCAGTTCATCAGCAGCGAGCCCACATTACCGTGACACCCTCCCTCCGAAGAGTTACACCTGCTGTGTCCTAAAGAATTGTTTGGATTTTGTGATGTCTATCACAAAGTGCCTGTTCTTCAGAGGTTTACTCGCAACCCCTTTCTTCAGAGAAACAGCATCCAGAACAGGAGATCGATTCCACACCCGATGCTCCTCCTTCTGCTCTGCTTCAGCAGAGGCAAACACACATTTAAATTGTGACTGGCACATGAGACAATGGACAATAGGCCATTGGCAAACACTTTCTTCAGAGGAACTTGCAACTTCAGACACAACTGGGAATGTACAAAATTCTTTCTGTCTGCACTATGAGTTTGCTTTCATTTACTATAAGCTTTGTGTCTTGGAATCTATCCAGAATAAAAGTATACTGCTAAGTTGTGCTAAAATCTTACTGTATCTTTACAGCAGGTGATGCCAAACAACCACTACAAGTAAAAAGCCCTCTTCTTTTCCTATAAAAGGAAAGTATTGGGATTTCCTATCAAATCCCTGTAAATTATCACCAACAAAAACAATTCTGTCACTGGCAAACAGTTAATCACACATCTCACTTCTTTCTAAAAAAATCTGTCTGACCAAGACTTGTGCTTTTTTTATTTCTATTTCATATCTCAAGTCTGTTTTTTAAAAAAGTTGGGGTTTTATTTCCATTATGAAGACGTGAAAGACAACAAACCTGAGTTTAACCAACACATCAGAAGGCCCTGTCCATTTCTCCTCCCTTTCTGGACACTATAAACTCCACCTTTCTCCAAGCCTCTAGACCATCAATGAATCATTTGTTTTCCAGTCTCTGCAAAGCAATTCCTGCAAGGATGGAAAAAGACATATTCCTGCATGTTTCTGCTCAGTGGTTCTCTTCTCTGGAGAGCTGCAGCACGTGGAAGTGCCACAGACCTCGCAGCATTGCTGCAGAGCCTGGCTGTGGAACACACCTGAGGTGTACCTGGCTGTAAACTCCACAAGAGCCTCCAGTTTTTCTGAGGAAGACATGCATGGGAGAGAGAACACAGGGAAGGGAAGCAAAATCCAGCATTTTCCTCCAAGCAGTCAGCATTCAAAGAGATTTATAATGCAACCCAGAATGCGTTTCCGTGATAGCCTGCTCTCAGGGGATAAGGAAAAGCTGGCACTGAAATCCCAGTGGTGGACCAAGCAGAACATATACACACACACATAGAAAATATGCAGCTGCTCACAACTCTGCCACACCACTCCTGAGCACTCACACATTTCCTATCGATGCAGGATCACTGCAGGAGCCTTGGAACAACCAGCATCTGCACACAGCTGCCAGAGAGGCCGAGTGGGATGCACAGGAACGGGACTGCGATATCCCCACCTTCCCTTGCATAACACAGTAACTAATACCGTGTGGGAAGGGAAGTAATTAGCTTCAGCTCAGCCCATACCTGAAGCACACTACATTTATAAAGCTGGAGGAAAAGTGCGGTTTTTGTTATTTTTCTTTCTTTCTTATAAATCAACAATATTCCACTTGATTCCAGCACTAGCAAGCACATAACACTGAAAGACAACTGTTTCACATTTACAGCCCCCATCAAAACAATAGACAAAAAGCATGTCAGAAAAGCAAGAGAAAGGAGCTGGGGGAAGGGAGCTGATAACCAGAGCACACTCAGTATTATTGAAGGAATGTTTCTTGGATCGACGGTAATGATGTCATGTTCCATCTTTTAAGAAGCATCAGATTCTTACAAAAAGGACATTGTTGTTCAAAAGCAACTGCTGCAATCCCAGAATGCCCTTTTCCCTACATCTGTTAGTCAGAGGGGCTAGGCTTGGATAAACCTGCTAATATGGCCAAAAGTCACATGTCCCCGCGAGCGAGCGTGCGTGTGAGAGCCAGCGCGAGGGGAAAACCCTGTGCTCGCAGCTGAGATGGATTACAGCCTTCTCCCCCTCCCCACCGACCCCCCATGCCAAACCAGCCACCAGACTCGTTCTTGGCGTCCCTTCTGAGCATGCTGCTGAAATGTCACCGACAGGAACATTTCTTCCTGCAGCTGAAACTCCTACCAGGCCCACTGGCAACACACACAGGCGTGGGACGGGACAGAGCAGAACTCCTCACCTACCGTGATACACCTTAAAATACCATTTTTTCCCCTTTATTCCTGAGAGCATCAAGACAAATTTCATTATCTTTATTCTTGGAAATAATTGCTGCTTTGAAATGCATGAGAAAAAAAACATTAAGTATTAAAATCTATTTAATAGAATAGTCACAAACGTGTACATGACACCGTGCTTATCATTTGATCTCCTTAGATGGAACAGTAAAATGCATTAATGTAAATTCCATCCATAAGAAAGCTTTACACAGTCTCACTTAATAAAGTGCTCCCATTTTTATGGATGCTACAATATTAAATTCCCTCAGTCTTCTTTTTACCCAGACAACAGGCACTGCCTGCCAAAGCCCAGCAGTGCCAGCAGCAGAGCTCTGCCTCCTGCCTTGCAGTAATGACACCTGAATGCTGTGGGGAAATGGAAGGGAAGGCAGGAGAAGTGGCATGCAAAGCAGTCACTGCATTATTTTAAGTGTATTAAAAATACAGGCGAGACTTAAGATTAAAACAAAAACATCAACCCTACAACTTAACTGCACTGAAAATTAAATCACACACCAGCAGGCGGATGGTTTTCTAAAGTACAGTCAAGCTGCACTTGGGTATTTTACATTCTTCCACCAGTGCAGTCTCTTCACCACAGGTTTTTTGGATTGGTGCAGCTATACTGTTAAATACAATTGCTCCCAGAGGATGGGACTGATCATCTCACTTTAGCTCCAATCAGGTGGCTGGATCCTGGCTCTGGCCAGAGAACAGGCATTGCAAACAGGATACGGCACCCTCCGACTGTGTGACTACCTACAAGCCACCTTGCAGGCTGCTAAAATTAGAAAAAATAAATTCATGGTTTTTCCTAGGTGTCACTCATACAAAAAGAGAGTATTGCACTGCATAAACACAACTACCAGGACTTAGATCAATTCCACTTTTAACCAATAAGGTGGTGTAGGAACAGGAGAAAGATTCAAAACAAACCAGGGAATGACCAAGGCACAGGACTGGCCCAGCTCTATTTCCACACAGTAGTCTGAACTCACTACACTTTGTGGCTACCATTACTGGTGTAAACGGCACTGACTACAGGCCAAAATGTTTTATCAAATTACTTTCATCTGAACAACTATCAGTTAGCAGAAACCGCACGCACACATCCACAAAAGTCTATGAATCGATAAGATGTTACATCCCGGTAATTATGGCTACATTAAAGGTACACACACACACCCCTTGAACCTCTGACACAAGAAAGCTGAAGATGAGGACGGGATAAGACCTGTTCTCTTTGGAGTTTTCTGCCTCCTGCCATGTCATCTCAAGCTGAAGTTAAGACCCACCCCTGTGACTAACATCCCCTGGGATGCTGCAGAGCAGAACAAGCAAAGCTCGAAATGGTCAGTTGCCATATTTAAAGTGCATATTTCAGTCTTATGCTACAGAGACCTCAGAAAAATTAAAATCTCTCCACACTACACTAAACCCTCTGACAGCTGTCAGTGTCACAGATAACCGTTTTCAGGTAATAAACCAACGTACTAAGAGAATGTGCTTGGCCTTCTCTGCAGAAGAGAAGGGAATCACACACTGAGATTATCACCTGTCCATATTATTTCTCAAGTTCCCATCCAGACAAACTCAGTGAGTGACAGTGACTAGAAGGTACTTGGTAACACCAACCATGAGATACAGCAAAGCATTTGTAGCTCCTTAAGATGGTTCAAAAGTTTGCAGAAACCAAATTACACCACAGACTTGCTTGTAGATGATTAGCACTGAAGAGCAGCATGCTTTGTCCCTACAAATGACATTTCAAGGAACTAATACATCCAACAAGAATATGAGAACCAGAGCTAAACAAATACCATGTGAGCACAAAATGGAAACAACAAACAGATTTCTGCATCCATCATCCTGTGTCTCCCCATTTCACTGGGAACAAGAGCCACACAGACTTCCACAATGGCTAAGGAGGCCAACAGGAAAGCTGTCCTCCATTAGTGAACTATAAACAAAGTTATTTACAATTTGAGACATAAATCTGGTTTTATGTTATAGTCATCTGGTATCCCATACACTCAGCACAGTACCATCTATAAAAACTTTGGTGTCAAACATAGCTACACTGTGTGTTTTTCCCTGATAGAATATATATGACACTAAAAACAAACAAACCAAGCAGGAGACCAGTTACAGCCCCTATGATCTTCACAGCTGACACTCTAACAGCAAAGACTAAAAAGTGACTATTCAACACAAAACTACTGGTTCTTTGCAGATCTTCTTACTCAAAGTAATAAAATAACCAACCAAAAAACCCCTCACACCGCCAAAAAACAACTTCCCACCACAACATAACTTTATTTAGAAACTGATATTTAGATTTTTTTTAAGAATCTGCATTGCATGTAGTACAAACAGTTGCTAAATTTCAGTGTAATTTTCTCTGGCACAATCTAATGCAAAAGCATCAAATAAGATGGAGAATGAGTGTCATCATACAACTGTCAAAAATGGGAAAAAGGATTTTCTCTTACTTGCATATGGGTCAGATCCAGGGAGTGTATGAAGCTGAGATTAAATTATCCTCTCAACACACTATTAAAAATTTCCTGAATGGCTTCCAGCTGACACTGAAAATTTCCACAACCATCCTAAATATGATAAACTGAAACTACTGAAAGAACTGACTTTCAGTTTTTTTTCTTTTACTTGCAGTTATGCCTAAAGTAAGAGCTAGATGGTAAGAATGCATAAAGAATGATTAGATTATAAGAATGCTTAAAATAATGGATTTTTAAAAGTTTCTGTGTAGTATTGAACACTTGACCCGAAAGCACGAATTTTTTCAGAAGCAGCAGACAAATCACTCCCCATTTCTACAAACTCTGAATAAAAGCTTGCAAGGTAACAAAGATGAAAGTACTCCAAGAAAAGTAAGAATTTAACCTGGAATGGGAAGTGGATGGGCTGCACAGTTCATAGGAACACAGCAGAAAAGATGATGAAGGTCCAGCATCAGAAGAAATGAACACTCATCACACTGGGCAGTGCTGATATATGTGACTTTAGGAATGATGCTACTTACCCTTGACTTAATTTTGTGATCTGCATTTAAAGCAGCCTTTAAAATTTTAGCCTGACGAATTCTATGCATGGAGTTACCTTATCCAGAAAGCTAAAGGACAGGGATTACGCAGTACAGGTCCTATCACTTTATTTGCTGCTCCCAAAAGCCAGGTGCCAGCCAGTGGTGGGGCCTGAGGCAGACAGAAGGAGTTCTGTTGGCTTCTCTGAAATTCAGGGAACCTGCAGCCAGTGTGATACTGTCAGATTCAAGATTGTACCCATCTTTCTGCACAGCTCAGCAAACGCAGAGGGACACATGTTCATCAGGTCTTCACGATCCTGGGAAAATACATTCCTGATCACTGCACCACATTTCTCCTTCCAGCAAGCTTGTCAAATCTGTATACACTGTTTTTTACTGCTTTGCATTTCTTCAAACCTCTTTTAACCCAGGCTCTGCTCCACCCAGTCAGCTCTTTTTTTCCTGTTCTGACAAAAGCAGAGTAATTCCCAAGGGCCTTAACATGCTCTGAACACATGGAAGAAGAGTTACTCTGCTCACAGCAGAAGGTGGCTGTTTCCTTGAATAGCTAAAAATCAGCTTCCTGTCCACCCTCAGTGACCCCGGGCAGATGGCATCAAGACAGTTGTGCTCCAGTGACTGTCACAATGGAAGGTCCCTCAGCACCTCAAACCTCCCAGAACAGACAGGAATTGTAGTCCCTTGACTCATGCAAAACCCCATATCACAGACTCCTTGTGCACTTGGCTAAGCCTCTCCCACCAAGCTAACAACATGTTATTTCTACAACTCCTAGTTCTGCAATTTGGAATTCTTCCTAGAGTGGCAATTAAGGAAAAAAAAAAACCAAACAAAAAAAACCAAAGCCCAGAAATGAAACAAGAAAAGGCTGGAGATGCAGCAAGGGGCATTTAACTTCCCCCATGCCCTGCAAAGGGGACAAAGGGCACTCAGGAACATCACCCTTGGGACCCTGCTAGCTTACTTTTACCACTTAGTCGTGAGCTGCAGCTCAGACAAAAAAATGCTGACAAAGTAATGAACTCGCCTTTCTCTTAATGATCTTAAAATCATTCTTTTCAGTACATTTGTTCTCCACACTGGATCCACCACGGCTGTCAGTCATTAAGGAAAAGGGAGGTGCAGATGAATGACATTCTACAAGAAACTGTTAGAAAAATATCAAAAAAGCTGTCACCAAACTGATCATCCTAAAATAATGCCAACTACAAGCAGAACAAAACCACCTGGAATGGGCTGAGCGAACTGGATTGTGGAAGGTACCTGTAGAGCATGGGAAGCCCCACTGAGATTCTTCTCCACATTGCTTTTCACTCCAAGCTCACGTACATGAGATGCTCCTTTGCTTTCTGCGAGTCCCCAGGGCAAGGGAAAAGACAGAGTCATTTCATCTCCAAGTGAGGAGACCCTTCTGCTGCCAAAGCCTGAAGCAGGTGAGATCTCAGAGCTGTGCTGGACACTTCCATCACTTGCCTTACAGCAGCAAGGGCACTTCACATGGTCTCTAACCCCATGGACACCTCTGTAACAAAGTTCTGCTTCCTGCACAGGAACAGAGATCCTTCTCCATAGGAGTTCAGCAAAGAACAGGCATGAAATGCTGTCCCCTTTATCTTTCACATTCCCTCACCTAGGTATTTCTAGAAGGAATAGATTAGAAGGATAAGATGAATCTGCACCTGGATATTACAGTGAATTCTTGCAATTTTTTGTCTGTGTGAGCATCTATGTTCAAACAGGCTTTTCTTCCCAACTCAGTACTTCTTTCTTCACCTGACAAGGAACAAGCCTACCATTCCTATAAGATTCCTTTTTCAATTTCTTTTTAAAAGATTTTTGAGGAATGGTTCTATCCTGAAAAAACCTCTTTGCAGATTTTTTTTTCCTTTCTGTCTCTGCTTTTCTACCTCTGTTTTTTTCTTTTATTATACTTTTTCACAGAATAGCCTCAGGAAGACACTTTAATGTTCAAGCACTGCTTGCATTTCTCTTATACATGTACTTGTAGACTCTGTGCCTTACTTTGATTTCCTCTCAAGATTCTGACACTAAAATGTCCATCATCAACTCCTTGAATTACTTACCCCAGCACACTTTCTGATCCCGCTGAGCTGTTCTGCTTGGGTGTTTACTTTCCAGGAATGTCACTAACAAAAGGGTCAGAAAGTTGCATTTCCCAAACCTTCACTGACAAGCCCAGGATCTATGTTTCTAGGCTGGGTGTAAATATTTATTTTGCATTATTTCTACCATCTTGTAAGTTTTCTAAGTAGTGCGAAAGATAACTAACTGGGTGTGTTCTTGTGTTAAAGACAAGATAGTCTGAACAAACTAAATCTCTTTTGACAGGTTTCATATGTCAGTTATAAGCAAACACAAACTACCAGTACTCCTGAAAATATCAGTTTTGTTAACTGGCAATTTCTACAACGTCACTCACACCAAATCTACCACTGACCCTACCACTTAAACAACGTACATAAAAGACATTACTGATGCAGTTGAGAAAAATTAATGCAAAGAAGCATCTTGCATTTTTTTTCTACTATTTAAAATAGAATATCCCATGAGATCAAAAATTAGACGTACAGAAGAGCTGAAGAACAGCCAGCATTCATTTCTCAAAGACCAATGCCATGAAAGTTCAAGAAGTGCTCACCATTCCTTGACATATTCAACACTAACATCTCCTGGATGTCTTTGCTTGTGATAGTTCTGGTACATTTATTAAGAAGGTCAGCTCTAAATTTAGTGATTCCTTAGGCTAGCAAAGCTATGAGGAAGGCAACTGGAAAAAATGAAATCTTCTGTCCCCCTTCTTTTGCAATTCATTAAGTTCACTGTCGTTGCCAACTCTTTTCCTTTACTAACGTAAAGCACCACGTTAATAAACATTCTGTGAGTGCATCACCTACAGCCAGCTCTCCATGGCCATGTCTCCCCAGCCAAGGAGCACATGTTATAATGGAACCACTGTGGGAGATGCTGTGCTGGCAGCACACTGGCCAGGAAGAGGTTAGCAAGAGGCCAGTTGATGAGAGTCAATTAAGTCCAGAGGCAAAAATACTGGGAAACTCCAGCTGCCCATAAAAAAAATTAGTCAGATATCCTAATGGGACTTGAGTTTAAAGAAACCTTTTCTTGACCCCTAAGCAATTCTGTCCCAGAACAATAAATAGAGTAAACGTAAGCAAATTAGTTATTTTGGATTCAGCATAAATAACTCAGAAATAAGCTACTAAAGCTCACAACATAGATAATTACCCTTGAGAAAAGAAGTAATTAAAAAGTGGCAGTATCACCATAGTTTTAGAAAAGAGGCCTGAATGGAAGCAATTCAAAGTCTTTCTGGTCAATCAGTAAAAAAAAGAAAAAAAGAGAAAATGTTTAAAAAACATCTAAGAAAATGAATTCCCTGGAGTGCAGAAGAACTCTAGGACACGCTCCCACTCCAGCCAGAAGCTGCATCGAACCCACCAGTTCACAGCTCAGACTCTTATTTGAGTAAGTATGAACCTGGCAAAACTGATGCCAGTAGGAAGGACCTCAGGCAGAAAATAAAGCCAAAAACAAACAGAAAAATTCCCGGAGAACTCTGTGAGATTCTGTAGGAACAATCTTACAAACCAAGCTGCGACAGCGAGAAGCCTCGGGCGGTCGCCCAGCCTGACAAAAAGCCACACAGGAGAACAAGGGAACAGCAGAGAAGGTAAATGACCTGCATGAAGAAGATAACTGCGTGGAAGGTAAGGTGCTGCCACAAACCAAGATAGCTTGTCCTTCCAGGACTTAACTTAAATTAAACATTACTGACCTATGGGGACGAGTAAGCAGCTGCCCTCAAGTCTGACGTAGCTCCAGAGTGACGTACAGCTTTTGTCACAGCTGCTCTCCCCTTCCAGCAGCTGCTGCTGCTCCAGAGAAGCTCCCAACAACGGCTGCAGCCAAACTGAACAGAAGAATTAACTGAACTATTAATTAGTGGGAGCAACATGCTAATCGCCTGGTGACTGTGCTACACTAAGAACCAGAAAACGAACCATTTATGCACTAGACTATATGTCAGTAAAAGAACAGAACAACTCAAAAGGATATTCAAAAAGAAGTGGAAAAAGTACACAAAATTACTGTGAGAATTAGTCATAGGTGGAGAACAGAATCAGCACCTCTGAATTGATACCAAAAAAAGCAAGAGGTCAGATAATAATCACATTACATTTTGAACAAGAGAAAAGGCTCTTGCAACCAGAGTGACCACAGATAATGCGTAGATCCAGCATTGTATCTGCACTTAAGATTTGGAATGGGAGGGAAAGGTACATGACATGTTTTATTTAGGGCAGCTGACAGCATCAAAAAGTACACAGGAACCTCAAAAAAGAGTATGAATGAGCAACAAGACAGGAGATGAAAGGTCAAAAAAGTAAAGAACCAAAAAGCACATATCTACTGTTAAACTAAACATAAATCAGAACCTGAGCCCGCTGCAGAAAACTCAGCAGAAATCATTGCACAATTATGCCAAAGACCATGTCAGACTGTTTTTTTTTTAAAAACAAGATGAAGAATCAATCAGAAAAATAATACAGAATTTCTGTCAGTACTTTAAGAAGTCTCTGCCATAGCCTGCTCCTGGAGATTATTCTTCACTCACACATAGCAGTAAAATGGAAGTACAGTAAAAAAGGCCTTAGAAATGAGAAGTTGTAAATGCCTAAAAAGACAAACTAATCTTGAGAAGAAAAGGTGTAAGAGTTAAAAATCATAAATAAGAAGGTCATGATAAGTGCTCAGACTTCAAAAACAAAGGGAAAACTCATAAACTATAAGAGCAGCATGTTTATCACAGAGTGAAGGAATTCAACCAATCAAGGTATAAACAGCAAAACTAAGCTGCAGAAATGACTGTGAGGCATTGAGCCCAAGAGACAGAAACACTGCTTTTTAAACCAGACACTCCCGTGAGTAAGAACATCCACAGCCAGGTCAGGTAAGGTATTCCTGGATGCTCCTGGCACTGCTTCTGAAGCACCCAGGTTGTCACCACTGCCAGGGACAGCAGATAGGACCAGACAGGCGAGGTATCAGAACCTGGATGACAATTTTTATGTTGCTATTCTTCTAGGGTCAAACAAGCACCATCAAAACACACCTTGTTATGAAAAAGGTCAAATTCTTTTAACACAGGATTTTATAAAATACTGGATTACTATGATAAACAGAAAAAAGGTTTATTTATTCCTGCAGGGAAATAAGGAGCGGTTCTAGCAAGGTGCATGTATGTGATGGCCCTTCAGCACTGGGCACAGGCAGAGAAGCCCTGTCAGAACAGATGACCAGTGAAAGATTATTCTATTCTTTAGGAGTGACCAACCCATTGCAGCACACAGACTCTGGCAGTGCAGCAAGGATTTACAGCTGCTTACCTAAGTTTGTAACTTAAAGCATGTTCAAAAAGGGGTTCAAACATATTTCAGCTCCGAAAGAGTTTAAAACCTTTTATAGCTGTTAAATCTGTGCTGCCAGATTATCTGTACCCATAAATGGGGTAGCTTTAATGAGCAATTATGTCACACGTTTCTGGAGCCCGTGAGCACCTCCTTTCCTGCTGGAATTCCCCAAAGCCATGGCAATTTGTCCAGTTTTACTCCAGCTCAGTTATTTTTTATCCAGTCTTCACATGACTGAGCAGAACCATTTCCTACACAGCACACAACAAGAGGAAGAGGCAAACAACCAAAACCAAACAAAAACAAATTTTAAAAATCCCCTTACTATTCTACCTACTTGAAGAAATGCCTCTCCACTGGTTTCTGCAAGGTCTGAATCCTTTCTCTTTATGCTTTTCACTTAAAACAAAAAATAGTTTTCAGTATGTATTAAGATAACAAGCATAACCTTTTAATTTGATGAGTTTTATCTGCTTTCATGGGGAAAATGCTCATTTCTACTAACACACAAAACAATTTGTGGCTCAGATATACAAAGTATGTCTCAATAGGATTGTTAAGATCACAGGACTGAAGGTCCAATTAAGTCCTGTTCCTGCTATTTTAAGCAACTTTTTAATAGAATCCAATCATCAAATAATAACCAATTCCTGAGAACTTCTCGAAGCCACTACTACTCTGATCACAATGCTGCTCCAGAACCCCACTCCAATTTTGATTAGGAACCAATTTAAGATTAAGAACTGATTAAGACTGATTTACAGATTAATTATTGTAAGTTTACACTGCCTTACTCTTTTTCCCAAACCAGCCTTAGTGTTCAAACAGTTTTCTTCTCTTTTCAATATTGAGGGATAAGCACAAGGAGAGATAGAATACAGTCCCCTTAAGCCTGTTAGCTGAAAAAAGCCAGTTTTGTCTCCCTTTATGACGCAGGAGAGAGAACTGACTTCCCAGACCATCCTAACAGCCCTTCCTCACATCTGTCCCAAATGAAGCTTTTTTTTTTTAATAAAAAAAAAGCCTCCACCACCATTTTCCACATCTGCTTATTCCCTAGATATATAGCACTAAAGTTTAAAAATCACCATGGTATCAAGGGACATATCCAAGTCTTTTGCATCTTTCCATTTCTAACTGATACCCCATATTTTTGTATTTCGTATCTTTATATATAATAATGTATCTTTAAATATTCTGTGTGTTATTATATACTTGCTACTGCATGACCATTCACTTTGCACTACTCCATTTAGGTCTCCATACTGCAAATCCTCCAGCTCATTCAGTCCTGCCAGAGACTCCAGTCCTCCTCTGCATCAACAACGTCCCTCAGCTTTGCACAGTGAATTCTATTACCACAGTCCTTTCACAGGCACATCAAGCCTAAAACACCACTTAAAACTGTCTGAAGACTGGACCTTGAAAAGTTACCAGCAGCCTCCCTCCAGCCCACATTTCCTTACTAGGACTAACTCATCCTTACACCACTCCACTACGCTTGGCTTAAGGAATTTCCAACACGCTGCTGTGCCCTGTGCTGTCCCGACCCTCACCTATGTGGGATGAACTGTACTTGCAGCACTCCTCCAGCCTGGATACTGCTTGCTCCATCAGCTCTCCAGCAACCCTGTCCTGTTGAGGATGATCCTCATAACCCACCTGTCCCCAACCACGGGAAACACGGCAGAAGTGGTTTTTCAATCAGAAGGTGTGGGTGGGCATGGAAAACGTATCCTTACTGCATATGGAGGAAGGAACCAGAAGTGTGCAAGAACTATCATCCTTTCCACTCCTGTGCTAACAGCTGCCCCACATTCCTGCCTGACACTACCCAGGATGCTCCTGCTCCCCCATCATCTTCCCCAGCTGCTACGGCTGGGCAAGACCTCACCACCACCAACTGCTGTAACAAACACAACAGCTTCTGGCACAGACTTTACCAGGAACCAGCTGCACTGCCCCAAATCCACCTAGATAAGGCACCAACAGTGGGGAGGGGAAAACTGGTTGTGTGATGCTGGGAATGAGTCCCACAACCATGGCTCAGCCAGCCCTGGCCTTTCAGCAAGGAGGGAGGCAGGAGCCAGAGCAGAGGGCAGCAGCAGCCTGCTCCCATCCCGCATGCCCATGGTCAGTCCAGCCAGCATCTGTCCTGCACTTCCAGCAGCTGGGTGGGAACAGAGGCCTCCCCATCCTGGCACAGAAGGGAGGTACACGATCTGTCTACCCAGACTTTTTGGGCATGTCTGCTGAAATTCCAAAGCCCCAAAAGATTTATTGTAGAAGCTCTAACGTCACTTTCACACAGGAACGCACATCCCAGCAGTGAGAAATAAGAGCGAAGCAGAAGTTTGTAAGGGCCTGCTTCCCAAATTCCAGCAGTCACAGGTTTGCGTGCTACATTACAGCTGTTCTGATTGCTGACATCTCATCTCTTATGTACTTATATACCCATTACCATAGTAACCAAATTCCTCAGAACATATAATGCAATTTTTGTATCTGGTGTATTAGAACAAAATTATTAAGGTTACAAAGGCAAGCATTCCAAAATTAGAAAGTGTCAGAATTCAGACTGCCATCTCCCTTGCCAACCCATCTTCTCTTGCTGCCTCCCTCCCCATCTCCCAGGCTCCCAAGTCACCTCTCCTGCAAACCTCCAGCTCCAGTTCTCCATCAGCTCCAGCTCCTTCCTCTCCAACCCCTCTCCAGTCCCAGTTTCACTGTACTTCTGTCCTGACACATTATTATCTCTCCCCTCTCATCTGACTTTTATACCTCCTGCATTCACACCAGGCATTTTCCTCCTCCACACTGCCTGAGTGCTCTCCAGGAATGATTCACTGAACACAGGACAGATTCCTGACAGTCTAGGAACTGGAGACAAGAGGAGCCTCTCTTGCAGGGAAAAGTCCTTCTGATCTCACATAGTCCAGGGCTGGAACATCTTCTGCTGCTCTCCAGGGATAGCTCCCTGCTCAGCACCAGGAGCTGCAAAATGCCTCAGCAACACTCAGTGCTGGTTCACCCTCTTATTGCCATTGCGCTGCAAGGATGGGTCCCACCAGGGAATAAGACCCCATTTCAGGAGGTGCTTGGCAAATACAGAGTCTCCATCTTGATGGAACTTAACACAAACAAATTAACATTTACACTTTACCTGCCTACAGCTTTAGTTTATACACACAAATACACCACTAGGAGGAAGACACACATGGAATGCTTAAGTGCTGTGTTTTCCCTGAACACCAGCACCTGCAAGCACTGTGGAGTCAAGAGCTGAATCCACTGCAGTGGAACACACCCAGCACATTCAGCACATCTCTCCTTACAGGTTTCCTAAAAAGTCCATCAAACCACAGACTTAGACATCCTTGTGCTTGGCTGCCTCTCCACTAGAGACAGGTTGAGTTGATACATCATTCTGCACACATAGAAGGTAAATTACTACATCTTTTCTCCAAGAACCTGCTTTTAAAAAATTATCTGTCTCTTTTCTGGTCTGGCAGTATTACTAATTGTCCTGAACACAAGGGATGAAAGAGGTAGGTCAACATCTGCACCTGAAGCAAATACTTGGAACAACAATTCATGAATACAGCCCACAAAGCAGGTTTAATGCCCAAGCTTCATTCTACCTAGGTTAACTCTCACTATGAGTATTTAAAATTTTTTTCTCTGGTACAACAACTCTTCAGCTCTCAAATAAGAAATGCAGCACTTATGTCTAGTCTGAAGAGAGAAGGAAAGAGCTTAAGTCACTTGAATGTATCTACTAAGTGCTACAGCATTTTAAGGCTGGAACGGCAATTTCAGCTCATGTAGAAACACATCCATCCTAAATTCGACAGAAAACTGTAATCAGGAATTGGTCTATTTCAACAGCACAAATCCAAAGACCTCTATATTTCACAGGTTCTTTGTGTGCTCACACATAAAGCCGCTTAATCCAGCTGTTCTCAGCAATCATTCACAAAAGCAAATGAACGAAAAAGAAATAATCAGCAACCACTTCCACTCCTACCCTTTAACTGAGGGGAACAATAATTTGACTGCTTCAGTCAATGGACAAAACCATTTTCTGTGCTTTTAAACAGAAGGTTAATTGAGATATGGTGGAACCTGCTCTCACACTTGGACTTTCTGAAAACAAGGCTGTCCTGCCTGTTTCAAGGACTTTGGCCTCAGCTTTTTCAGGAAGCGAGGCAGGGAGCTGCCAACAGGTGACTTTTCCAAGACTGAACTGATCTTCAGGAGACATAAAGGAATAGCGTCGCAAACAAAAAGCCAATTAAATTAATCTAATTTTTCTCCTTAGGTGTTCCTACTGGCAGGGAGTGGGCTGGAAGGTTGTGTCCTGGCCTGGGCCGTGCTGTACAGCAGCACTGGCTGTTCCCAGGAGTTGCTGATCTGAAGGCAATCAGTGATTTGGTCCAAGCTAAACCACGCTGCTCATAGCCACACAATCATGCCATCTAATGAAGGATGGGAGCTGGAGATGATTAAAGCTACTACCCAGAGCAATAACCACATAGCACAGCTGGAGGAGGACTAAGCTCTACGGTCTGAAAGGCCTTCTTACAATGGTCTGCAAATATGTGACAGAGGGGCCTGGCTCTAGCAAGACATGAAGAAGCAAAGCATCAGGGAACAAGGACAGTCACAAGAACAGTCCCAAGAGAGCAGTGGCACAAGGGATCTTGCCAGAGAGGTGTTAGCAATTTTCAAAAATCAATCACCTGCTGGTTTGTTTTGGTGTTGGGTTTGCGTTCTTTGCTTTTTTCCTCAGAAACAGGTCTTGATATACTTTCTCCATTTTCATTTTGGCAAATGGACGACTCACACTACACTTCTCTTACATGACACCTCCTAGAGACCCTCCCATTCCCCTGGAGAATTTATCAAACATTTTTAGACAAAGCAGAAGTTGGCTGCATTAGAGTTTCAATACTGGAGTGGTAAATCTTTGCAGAAAAACAGCTAAGCTGGTGAATAACAGAATCATGACCACTAACATCTTCCACCTCGAGACTCAGCCTGCCTCCAGTTAGAGAACATGGGGGCCCAAGGCTGTCTCCGCTCCAGCAGCTGTTTAGAGGTAGATGTTATCAAATTCTTTCCACATTTGTTTAGATTTCAGGAGACAAGCACCCACATCACACACAAAAAAACCACCCTCACATCCTTTTGTCAGCCAGCTCTCTGAAGGGGCGCAGAGAAAGGAGGAGCTCCTGGCCCCAAGAGGCTGCCTGTGAAGGGCACAGGTAGGGTGTAACAGCAGAATAATACAGGAAATTCTTGCACTACTGCAGTGTGCACTGCGCCTTCTCTAGGGATAAATAAAATTCTGATCTCCACAATCTCCATGGCTGTCAATCTGACACCTTTTGTGAATACTAAATTCACACACACAAAGAACTTTTTCCTTTGTAGGTTTTGAAACATCTCACACACTGTTTCCTACTGGTAACGGAACAAGCAGCATAATTTCATACCTGGCAATTTGAAGCCTCTTTCAGCAGTTTGGAATAATGGATTATGCCTTTTGTTTGTCAGTAGGAACAGTCAAATAAGGGGAAAAAAAAACAACTGCAAAGTTTCAAGCAACAATTCCTGTATTAGAAGAAGAGCTATTTTCTGACTGCTCCTGTTGGCTAATAAACAAAGGGAACGTCAGGTGTCCATTTTATAAATTCTAAGGATCTTGGATTTTTGAACTGGGAAAGTAGGACAACCTCCTGATACCTTGGGTAGATACATCCCTAACAACCAACCAGCAAAAAGCAAGAACTGCTCCCTCATCATGCATGCAGTTCACCCGAGCAGCCCAGCTGGACAGGGAGCTACTGAGAGCTCAACAGGCCATGCCAGAAAACACTATTTACTTTTTGGACACAAGCTATAAAGAGCAACCAAGAACTAATTAAGGTTCTTGAACACAACAGGGCAAAGAATATCAGCTCCCGTGTCGTTCGCTGCCCAGAAGTTCTTACTACATCTGGACAGCTTCTCAGAGACCACCAGCCCATCCTCTCACTATCAATACTCAGTTTAGAGCCTTCAAAAGCCTCAAAATGCCTCTCTGCAGATTATTTTGCAAAGTCATTCTGAATGAGGGAATATCTAAAGCTCTAGCCTGAAAAAGAATAAACCTATCCATGTTTATAGGAATTGTATTGCTCAGTATAACTAACAAGCTGCATGAGAACCAACTGCTGCCAGGCCACAAAAGGGCTCCCAGAAAGAAGGAAAAATTCCAATACATTCTTATATTAATATAATTCCAAAGGCTTGAATAAAAATCATCCTGGTTATATCAGCCCAGCAGTTGGTTTTGGCTGCTCCCCTGACCCTGGCCAGGGCCCAAAGGTAATCTTGGTGGAAAGCTGCTGCTAGTACTACCTTGATATCTACACAAATACCTCAAGTGTATGGGACAGTTCTCTGGTAGAAATTCACATAAGCACGGCAAGAAGACACTGTGTAGCGCTCATTTAAATATCTCCAAAATAATCAAAAACAGAGAAAGGTTATATTAAAAGATGAAAGATCTCTGAAACAAGGAATACTTGGATATTCATAAAGTGTCCCTACATTTGCATCTGGCACAAAACATACATCCCATCCTCCAGTAAGACAGGAAGGAGTTATTTTTGAGAACTTTATAGTAAGAACTGAAAAGAAATAACTCTGCTTCTCTTGCTCTCTTTTTCTATTAAGCTAATTCCTGTTGTATAAAGTCAGCTTGAAAGCTCCTTTCAAAGAAAAAGGGGGAGGGAGGAGAGGAAGAATCAGATCTGCTTGTTTTTTGCATTTGACATTCAGGTCTCGTCGCCCTGTTTTGTTTTCCTGGAGGACGCGGCGGCGCAGACCTCGCAGAATGATGACATCACACCTACAAAAAAAGCAAAACCCAAACAGGAGGGAAGCAGCTCTCCCTCACACGAGCTCAGAACACCAGCTCTGCTTTTGGCTGGTACCTTTTGGACAGCCCAAAACTCAGTGGGTCTGTGGGTAACCATATATTCCCTTAAGACCCCTGGCCCATGTGAGCAGCCCATGAAAACGGGGAAGGCGACAGTCCTGCTCATTTCCAGGCCAGGCAAAATCAAGTTAAAAGGTGTTTAGCTACTGTTCCCCTTGAGAGATACCTTGAACACTACATTGTTTTACGCCTGTTTATACCTGTTTTATTGCTGGTTAGGAGTTACACAGGCAAGTGGCTTTTACCATGAAACAAAGCAAAGTACAGCATGTTTACGTCGCTCAGTAAATTGGAAGCTGTTCTTTCTGAAATGCTTTATAAAGTTATTTTTCTGTATGAGGTAGGCACTCTGAGCAGCATCTTTCCTGCAGAGCAAGGAGCCATGCTGCACCAGGGACAGAGGAACTGCTAGGTGTGCATGCATGCAGAGTGCAGCACCTGCACAGGATAAAAACACACCTCTTGCGGTGAAGAGGTGTTCATACTTTGCCTGTATTTATTAAAACTTAAGAAAGGCCTTGCCAGAACATGTGCACTCACTGCTCCACGTCACAAGGAGATTTACCCTTCATGTAATACCTGAACTCAACATACTGACGTGATTGGCAAGCTCAGAAATAACAGGTTTTAAGTGAGAAATACCTGCCAAATCTTGGAAGCAAATCTCCATTTAAGACACCAAACTAGATAGCACACGACCACTCTCCTTGCTTCCAACAATTTATGACTTAATTTTCTCAACAACAACAACAAAAAGCAGGAAAGAAACAAAGAGAATTACAGAAGTGGAAGTTACTAAATATCCAGTGGTCACATGGCTCCACTCATAGCTACTGAACAGCACAATGGTGACAAAGCATTTGATTGCTTCTGCTGTGATTTTTTGGTAATTGAACATGAAACTAAGAAGACTGCCATCTCTACCCTATGTACAAGCTCAATTCAGACAGAACACTAATAATTCCTCAAAACAGCAAAACAAACTTAGCCTTGCTATTAACTTAGGGACAATGCTCCAACAGGAATATCAGCTAACCAGGGACTGTACTCAGATTTTGTCCAGAAAAAGATTTTTAAAATACGCCCTCATTGAGGATCTCTCACTCCTCCCCAGAACTCAAAAGTCTTGTTATTACTACACAATAAATACTAGGAAAAGGTTCTTCATCCAGAGGGTGTTTGGGCACTGGAACAAGCTCCCCAGAGAAGCAGTCACAGGCAGAGAGTTCAAGAAGTGTTTAGACAATGATGTCAGGCACATGGTGGGATTCTTGGGGCCACAGGAGTTGGACTTTGATAATCCTTGTGGGCCCCTTTCAACTCAGAATATTCTGTGACCATTTACCTTGAGAAATCCTCTCACAACAATGGCTGATTTCAGATCAACAAATGGCTGATTTCAGATCAAATGCAATTACAGATTTCTGTAAAGCAGTTGATGTTTTCTATAGAACTTGATTTCCAAAAGTAAAACGGTAAGTGCATTCCAGTGTCTATCTAAAGATCTCAACCTCCTGCCCCAGCGATTAAAACGAAGGAAAATGAGACAACCAACTGCCTTTAAGGAAGCATCAAAAGCAGGTGGTAACTCCAATCCAAGAAGGAATTCTGCTTCTAAGTTTGAAGTCTGTTGTCTCGGATGGGCCCAGTGGAGCGTGCCGAGTCCTGTTGGGTTGACTCTGGAGACCAGTCAGGACAGTCGGACAATGACCATCTCTGTAATTTTCTGTTTACATATTTACAGAACGTATTTAAGTGGTGAGACCGTATGTGTCATGTCCTTAGAAATGCTAATCACAGGCATGAAATCACATACAGAAAACCCCTAAATCAGCAGGTGCTCGCTGCCTCCAAACCAGAAAATAAGCAGACAAGTAGAATCACAACTCACACCATCCTCTCCTTCCACTCATGCTGCTCCATATCATCCTTGTTTCCCCAACACCTATGTAAATAGGTAGGTAGATTTTGCAACAGGCATGATAAACAGGTATGAACTACTTCAAACCAGCACAGGTAACATTAGTTTCAAAGCTGAAAACAGCTTTTGGAGAAAGCTTGCTAAATTTCACACTCCATGTCTGTGGCAACATGGAACAAAAATCCTTCAGAAAAACAAGGTCCCAAAATATTGAGCACTTTCACACAGGTACTCAGATTTCAAGGTTTTGATGATTTTTGGGGTTATTCTAGTTTAAAAGAATGACTGAAGCAACAAAATTCTTAGTTTTATTATTTCCAGGTAAGCCCCAGCTGTTTTACTGCACGGATATGGCTTAAGTGAATCTCCACACTGCAAACCTCTCTGCAGAGACAGGTACAGTAGAATCTAGAACAGATGAAAGTTACTGGTGAGGAGCTGAGCAATGGCTCACTCTGCAATGCTTACGGATTCCTGACAGGCACAGGGGCTGGAAGCTCCTCTTCCTTCCCAGGGCATCAGGTGAGAACCCTTTCAGCTTTTTACAGCAGTGTGCATTTGCATTACACAATAACTAGACCCTGAAGAAAAGGGGAGGTTCAGCTGTGGCAGAGACTGCACAAAGAGGGTGAGAAGATACACTCTGCCTCCACAGATCTCCATAAAAATGTCCAGACAATACCCAAGCCTTGCAATTTTATATGCACAGGAATATTTTTTACTTAGATGGGCAGTCCCCGGTTATCCCTGTGCGTGACTGACTCCAAAAATGAAAAAACTTAGTTTGCTGTTCACCAAGTTCAGGGACTGATTTACAATGCATTAAAAGCCCTTTTCAGATTTATGTAAAGATAAAAACCAGCAAAGAGTCACATCACAGTAACAAAGAATATTAAAAATTTCAAGATTTAGCCAGCTCACTCACAACCAGCATTAAATTGCCATTATGGTAAGAAAAATCTACACAGTGCTGCTATGATGAAACAAGAAACCCCCTCCCCTGCATTTTCAGCAGGTCAGGCAGACTTGCAGAGGGAGATCTGGGACAGTGGTGCTGCTGAATGTTGAGGTCTGTGTTGCTCCACCACACCCCACAGGCAAAGCAGCATCTCCTACACTTCTGCTTCCACCTCACAACCTGGGAGGTGCTGATGCTAACTGGGGACCAAGGAGACAAATTCTTCTACCCCATCACCAGCCATGCTGAGCAAATCACTCACTTCTCCACCTGTGCTTCAGCATCCCCACCTTTTATAAATGTGGAAAATAAATATGCATTTATCATTCATTTGAAATACCCTGAGATTTGTGGATGAAATGCAGAGCAGGGAATTACTATTATTATCCTGCTAATTCAGAGAAAAGTATAAACCATCACATCTGTAAGATAATATTTCTTTGCCATAGCTTAAATTTCTATTTGTGTATTAATATTTCATTTCTTATATTAATATTAATTACAGCTATTTCTGTTTAAACATAAAATATTTGTAGTATCTACAAAAAAACACTGTGATTATACCAATTTATAGTCACTAGAGTAATTAATTTTCAGTACTAGAGATTCCCACAGCAGTGGGAAGACTATTCAAATGAGGATCACACACCCTGGTGCTGATGCAGCCACTGTGGAAAAACTCCAGTGCACCATGTGATGGCCCACCTGTACAGCGGCCCACAATTACCAATTCCTGCAACAAGGGAAAACATAACAGACTTAAAACAATGTGCTAATTAGTATTTTCAAGAGATAAGGGCCATTCAAGAAAAAGCACTAAAATATTTGGGAAAATTTAGGGGCTTTTCCAAAATCTTTTTTAAAACTGGACATCAAAAATTCCATGTCAAATTTTTATTCAATAAACTAGCAAATAATTCTTTAAATGTTCTTTACGGTTTTGTGACTAATTATGAGCTAGTGAAGGTAAATCATGTACTTTATAAGTAAACTATTTTCACGTTCGTCTAGTATTCAAAGCACTCTGCTTGTTATTGTCAAATCAGGAACGAATCTTTTGCCCAGTCTTGTTTTTGCAAATAAATTTACATCATCAGTACTGCAATAAAATCAAAGCAGTGGTGAGGATGAAGATTTCCTTCTTCCATACCATTTTATTTTGGATAAAAAAACATGTATACAGACCTCTTCTTAACTACAGATTATCTTAGTGTTTGGCTCCCTGTGTTCTGTCCTCACAGCCAGCAATAGAAATGTTGAATTCTCTGGTCAGTTCAGGACATTTGTGTAGGTTGATCTGGTAAGAATGTGGTCAACTACTGAGCTAGCAGCTGACAGCAACATCTTCTGAGAGCAGAAGGAGGAAGTATCTCCAGCGATTGTCATGCAATCACCTAAATTCAGCCCAAGCATCCTCACTACACCCTCTTCTCCCACCTCCATGGGCACTCCAGCTTGTACAGATCTGGCCACTCGAGGTGGCTTTTGGAATGGAGATGCTCTAGGATTTCTTTGCCCATGTACTGTGTCAAGTGAAGGGAAAAATAACTTTCCATCACTCACAAAGGACAGATGATCAGCATTCAGATGGGTTCGCCTGCATTCTTGCTGCAAAACGGGCAGGTCCCAGCAAGAATTAACAGGAGGTTCTACCACACACCTCCAGCCAGAGACTAACCTAGTTTTAAACACTTCAAAGCATGTGTTAGAGGGGGGTTTGTGTGGAACGGGAAGAAGGAAAATTAAGCCAAAAACACAGGTAAGAGTTCAGGGTTTGCCTATACGGCAATTAACCCATAATAAAAATGGAGCTTGGCATTCTTTGCAAGGCACTGCCTCTGAAATGTATCATTATTTCCTTCCCAACTCTGACATGCACTTCTAGGAGACAGCAGGAATTTTTGTGAAGGCCAAGGTTACCCTCTTTTTTAACTGAAGTTGCAAGCCTTCATAAAAACCCCACTCTAAGAGCCTGGCTGCATCCTCGGATGTACCAAGCAAGTATAAAGCGGGGTTTGTACCAGTTCAGCTGATGCCAGGGAAAATCATATCACTGCACCTTAGTCTTTATGGGTGGCAAAACCACATTCCTGCAGTTAGTCCAGTACATAATTCTAAAGACATGACTTTGATATGCAAAAACTAATTTTAAAAGCCCAAGGAGATACGAGAGGGTGGTGGATTTAGAGGCAGAAGATCATGCGCTGTGCAGAGACCCTGTGTTCTGTCTGACCCTCAAAGAGGGAGGCAGCTTACCTAGGGGTACAGGGCCAAATCATACCAAAATAGATTCCAAACCAAGGGTTTAACTAGTTTGCTATCTAGGCCAGGAAACAGTTCTGGAACACATTTAACACAGTTTAATCGCATCAAATCACGGCTGGCCCAGAACTGATTCTAACAACTGTCAACTGCTCCTTGGAACAGGCAAAGCCAAAAAGATCACAGCACACAGTTTACAAAGAGCACAGAGACAACCCAAACATCCAGGGCAGCAGCAGCAAAGCAAGGCACATTCAAATCCCATGATCTTTATTCAGATTGGGTTACAAGGAAGTGGGAACTGGGAGGAGTTAATGTTAGTGACAACTGCAAGCCAGAACTAAAGGAGAAATATGTTGCACTGCCACCGGGACACAGCTTGAGAAATCCTAATAACTGATGGAGAAAGTTACTGCACTACTTACTGGATACCCGTGGCCTATTTGAGAAACAGCACTAGCAAAAATAACCTCTCATCTCGGCTGGGGAGGGAGGGACAGTCACCAATTAAAAGGGGACTGAGGTGGGAAATGAGAATTGCATATTAAGAATGGTGAAGGAGGCAAAAATAACAAACATGTGCAATAGCACATGAAATCCTTTCCAAGAAATCTCAGTACAACATTTCTCTGGGCATGGGCTCATGGGTCTGTTATTGCCCTTGAGCAGTGGAATGTCAGAGGAAGGATTGCTGGGTGCTTGGAAAACAGACTGAGCACATGGATGGGGAGCAAGCCAAAAGTGTTATAAGAAATGGTCCCTACCCTTTCAACATACTTCCAATTGCATATTCCTCCTTCCCATGCTCCTGGATCCCAAAGCTTTCCAGAGGTTACAAATCAGCCAGACCAGAGTGAACTGAAGCTGAACCAGCAATGCAAAAGGTCCTAAGGACCTAACCCCTCAAAATCTGTATCTAGCGATGCTCAACAAATGGCAGAAGGCTAAAGGGAAGAAAAACAAGGCTTTAAAGTTTTGATGAACTAAGTGAAAGGCTGAAAGCAACTTTATTCACATTTTAAGAGGTCAAGTGTAATACATACTGGCTTTCTGTCCAAAGATATAGCAAAAATCTCTGAGATTAACAGTAGACATCAAAATTTTCTTTTCAAATATGGATTGACAAAGCTGACATTCAATAAAAGCTTCCAACGAAACTCATGGATAGGATAGGAGGCTGACAGGAGGCTGCCCTGTAAACACGCTGCACTCAACAAGCATAGGAGAAAACTGTTTTTATAAAATTACATCTCACTCTAAAGAAAATATTTGCATGGCTGTAGCCAGGAGTGTAATAAGGGTCATTGGAAGATCACAGGCACAGAAAACTGAAGAGCCTGCCAGCTTTAGAGTTTTGTGACTTTTACTTTTTCCCTCAAGATCTAACTTTTCCCCTGAACAAAACATTTCCAGCCTTTTCCATCCTAAGGACAATATTCAGTATGCAAATCTCATGCTGTCACCCCATCCTGACCCCTAAAGAAAAATCAAAACTGTTTCTAGCCAAGCAATACAGCAGGCAAAACTATGAGCTACTGTCCAGTTGTATTAAGAAGCCATCATCACTCTAACTCACATTGGACTGTCCTCACCAAACCCTAAGAGAAAGAAAATCTCACCTCCAAGCCACAGGTGTGTAACTAATGCTGTAGATCTGCCGTCAGCAAGCTCTGATTAAACTGAAGAAACTTCTCTGTTTAGACAAAACTTATTGCTGCTTTGGCAATTTCACACTATGTCTACAGTGGCTACCTTGCCTTTTCTTCTGGCAAAGAAACAAAGATTTAGCAGGATGTGAAAAAAAAATCACAAGTAATAATGCACTGATTTCTGATCAAGTATTAGAAGTTCCTAATGGCTTCCTTTTCATAATTTAAAAAATACTTTAATTCCAGTGATCACCAAATATTTGCTCAAAAATTGCTTTAAAAACCATGTCTGGAGCCCCCACTGTGCTGGCTAATGTCCACTGTGTTTCTAAGGGCCTTCAGAAAGTATTCCCTCCTCCATGTTCTGTACTGTAAATGAGCACTTAGGCAAGGAGGAAGGAATAGTGTGTAAAAGCCAACTCTGCTTTTAAACAGCTCTCTATCTTTTCCTACTATTTTCTGCACGCTTCTTCCCCTCAGACACTTTGCATTTCACCTTTGATTTCATATTTTATATTTTAGATTTTTTCACAGGAACGACTCTCCCTCTGGAACTTCACATGAGGGGATTAGTGATTTTCTGACCCTTTGTCTATTGAATTTTTTTCAGTCTCTTCTCCACACAGAAATCAATGTAAGATCAGCAACGCCTCAGCATGTTAAAGGACAATAAAAACAAAGAATCCTGAAACCTAACCACTAAATGTTTAGCAAAAAGTGCCACCAGCCACCTGTGTCTCTAAACCTCATCGCTGGCTGCGGTGGTACAGCCCAGTCCCTGGGGTTGTCTCTAACCTCACCTCACTGTGCACTGAGCCATTTCAGATCACCAAGCTGACACAGAACTGTATTTTTCCTTAAGTTAGCTTTCTGCTGGTGCAGGATCAAAGACCAGAGCCAGTGGAATGACACACATGGAGAAGCAGGTGGAGGACAGGACTGCACACCTCAGTCAACTTCCAGCGTAAGGGGAACTTGCCAGAGAGCACCAGGCCGTGCACACAGGGGCTTCATCCTGCACTGTGTCCATCCAGAATGAGCACTTTGTGGAGAAGAGTAGGATACACTCAATATTATAAAAGAAAGGACAGATGTGGGTCTCAGAAGGTATTAAGTCATCTAGCTCTGTGCTGTTACAGAGCTTGTCCCAAGCATGGCTAACCAGGGGAGGATGTGTCAGCCATAACTGAAACCCTGCTGTCAGGCCCAGGAAACTTTCCAGTTGAGACATGATTCTAGTCCAGGGTTGAAGTTCAGCTCTTCCCTTTGTCCAGGTTCACAAAAGGAAATAAAAGCAAAAACCTTGACACTACACAGCATACTTGAACAGAAATAATGTAATGGCCACCCAGCACCACTGCCATTCAGAAGACAAGAGCCTGGCCCACCCCTGGTAACACCAAAGGTTTTTCTAATTTCTAGTATGCACTCCAACCTAACAGTATGTTGCTTACATGATTTTAATATGAACAGGAACACAACAGAAAATACTTTTAAGATAGGATCTTAGCGATCATGCAAGTGTTCTCCAAAACACGCTGAGAATGGAATAAGACAAGTGGTATTTACCATAGCTTCCTCACCACTTCTGGATCACAAAGAGAGACAGATCAACCCCAATTATTTTCTTACTTGACAAAATACTTATACTGTCAAAAAACTTCTATGAGGCATATTTTGCAAATGACCTTACTCCCTACTAAGTTATATCAGAAGTATATCCTTGCAGAAGTGACAGACATGAGAGACAACAGCAGCAGTACATCCAGTCTGTCTTTGCTAGAAAGAGAATTCCACCTGAAAACCAAGTACCTGGAAACCACCTAATGTTCTGTTGAGTATGCAAGGGTTGTGTCAAAGTGGAACTCACTACTGCAGAGTCAGCTACCTACAACATCTTTAAAACAAATCTCTGAAATTGCTGCCATATCTATTGTTCTCTACAAAACATCCTCATTACAGGAAATCCACTACTAGGATACATCTGAAGATGTAATTATTAGTGTGATATTTGCTTCTCTTCTAATGAATCTCACCAAGCATAAAACCTGAGACTGTCTTACAACTCATTAAAAATATGTTATTCTGGAGACAAAAATTGGTGAATAGAGCTAGAGATGAAAACTGCACAATTGGAAATGTTATTTAGCTGGAAGCAAACATGTAAAGTTCTTCAGTTTAGCTTACACTGGAATTTAACAGCAGGACATAGATAACTTTTTCAAATAGTCTAACATGAGGCCTAAGCCACCTTATCTGTACATAATTTTAATGCCAACATCTGGTCCTGTACAGGCAGCACTTAATTCAGTCTAATTAAAAAGAAAAATAACATCAAACTACCTAAAGACTTTTTACTTCAAGCAGTTGTATTTCAGAAGGATTAAACTTAAAATTAAGCTGTTCTACCAGAATCACCTTCTCTTCACTGAGATATTATTAACAGAGGAGAAAAACATTCTCTCAAGTTCAAAGGACAAATTAAGGTTCAAGTTTATCAATGTATTTCAGTCTACGGATAAAAGGAAGAGGAGTCCTAAAAATGGCAAACATACCAGTCAGAACTAGGCCAATGTTGTGGAGAATCTAATATGAAGGCTCAAACCAATCGTTGATTAGGTTTGCCCTTGGACATAAGTAGCAAAAACTATGACACACTAACTATGAGAAGGCACAAAGGCAAGGAAAATGTAGGCTCAAAGTAGGCTTAAAAACATACCCAAAACTGTATTTATTGCAACAGAAGTTGTTATTCTGTAATCCTGAAATATGAAAACAAACCTTCCCTAGTGTCAAAATGTATCAGTTTTTCACTGTTTTCACTATTATATGCTATCTACTAAAGCTGTTTTTCAGGCACTGAAGATCTGAACGATCTTGTTCAATTTTATATATATATATTTGGGGTGGTATTTTTAAAACGTTTCATCTGAAGCATTCCAAGCTGATAACCTTTATCCAAATACATAAAACAAGAGCCATGTCAAACGCACTATAAATAGCATTAATAGTAAGGAATCAATAACATCCAAACCTTTAGGTAACATCTTATTAATCCGCCCTTGGCATGCATGGGCACACTGCTGTAAGGGCTCTCAAAATGCAATAGTCAAAGGTGAAGGACACAATTTGTACAACTAGTTAATGCAACTGCTATTTAACCAACACAGCCACTAAAATGCCACCTAATGAAATACTCCAAACCATGATAAGCAGCAGAGACAAGCACGATAAACATGAAACGTTTTTCTAAGAAAATATATTAAAAGTCCTCAGGGCTGTTACCGATCTGTCATATTTTTTCCGAAGGCATGTAAAGATCTACATTTGACAACAACCATTTTAATCTCTGGTTCTCTCCCCCCCCCCATTTCTTGCACCGCGCCCAACACAATGGTACAACTGCATCTCCCAGGTATCGCCTCGATATTTATTTCTGCTTTCACAGTGACAAAGGTGAACTCTGATGCTCCAAAGATGCTTGCAGCAAAGCAGGGTGAGAGATATTTCTAACGACATACCCACACGCGGGTTACAGAAATCCAGCCTCCATGAGATGTTTTAATCTGACAAATTAAAATGGTTGGGAAACGCTATTTGGGTAACGGAATCGGCCGCCACATGCATTGCTGAGGGGGGAGCAATAAAAGGTCTTTAAAATAGGTCACTTTCAGCCAAATCCCACACCAGCACCGAACAAAATGGTATATACACTGAAAACTCACCGCT
>VZTG01009773.1:343666-363311 GCA_013397845.1 Melanocharis versteri | reverse complement strand
TGTGAGGAGGGGGCAGCCGGCTGTGAGGAGTTGTGTGAGGAGGAGCCCTTGGTGTGAGGGGCTTTTGGGGAGGGCTCGCTGGTGTGAGGAGAGAGGAACCAGCTGTGAGGGGTTGTGTGAGGAGGGGTTTTGGTGTGGGGGGCAGTCTGAGGGGACAGGTGAGGGGTAATTAGGGTGAGGGGTTGCTGAGGGTTAGGAGAACAGGAGAGGGCTGTCGTGTGGGGGTGCTGAGGGGAGTTTGGGAAAGAGGGTTTGTGGAAGCCCCGTGTGGGGACACTGAGGGGGCAGAGGGGCCTGAGGGAGAAGATGGTGGGGGGCTGCTGCTGAGGCCGTTTGAGCTCGACCAGGGTTGTGGGGGGCAGCAGGCCTGAGGGGAAATCAGGAAACTGAGGAAAGGTGTAGGGAAGCAGAGAGACGGGGGGCTCAGCAATGGGGTACGCGGGGCCTGGACATGGTTGGGGAGATGAGGTGTAGGGAAGAGGCCTGGCACGTGTAGGAGCTTTTTGGGGGCAGTGTGGCAGAGGACAGTGGTTTTGGGGCAGGCAGGCTGGGGTGAGGACATGGAGCCAAGTGGAGCTGCCTCTCTGGCCAGGAGCAGCTCAGCTACAGACGGTGACAATCCCAGGAGGTGGTAGGTGACTGCTCTAGTGCAACTGCCCTCACCAAATGGGTGTATTTCAGCCTGCCCTTGGCCATGCTGTATCTGGGTTGTGGCCAGAAGAGGGAAAAAAAATCTCATGGACTGAGCACATGGTCTCCTAAGCTGTACTCTTGGCTCTCAGTGGTGGGTGTTGAACTTGGTAGGTTGTTGAGCCTTTGTGTGCTTTGGTATCTCCATCTACGAAGCAGAGATAACACTTGGCTTCATGCAGGGATTAATTATCGCATCTTGTAGTCACGTATTTGTTTATTTGTTTTTACTGTAGATTACAGCTGGAGGAATTCTAAACAGTCCACTTCTCCTTGTCATGGTGTTTGAGCGCATTGTCCTCCTGTCTGAACAGAGGAAATCACTGAGGTCAGTCTCCCTTGTGTTTATAGCTGCTTTCCCTTTCAGAAGTATGGGGGCAAGGAATCATCAAAATAACAATTTGTACTGACATCCTGATAATAAATGAATAGAAACAGTTACATAAGACACAAAGTTTGTCAAAGGTGTCTTCGTAGGGATGGCTTCCACTTTTGACTTCAGAATTACACTGAAGGCACAGTGCGCTCTGTTACAAAGTACCCTGCAAATACTCAATTTTGAGATGTCCCCGGTATGGAATAATATAGCTCTGTAAATCCAGTATTACTGCTACTGCTGAAATTAAACAGGCAAAACAAATTCCCTTCCTATTTTCCACATAATCTAACAGATATTTTGTGTTGTAAGAATGCTTTGTATCCAGCAGGTGCTGAGATGATGCTGGATACAATTTAGCTAAATTTTGCATTTACCTTTGGTCAAGCAGAGCTACTGGGGGCTGTTTAGTCTGGGATGGGGGGACATCTGAGGAATGTTGCTGGCCATAACAATTGTGGACCACATCTAGAGTTTTGTAAACTTATCACGAAGTGGTCTGATACTTCGCCTTTTCCAATCCCAATAGGAAAAGTTGAGACAAATGTGGATCACTTCAAACATACGTTGTTGTGGGTATTGGGAGAGGCAAACTAAAGGTTTATCTGATTATCTCAACCTTGAAGTTGGCAGCTATGACAGGAAACTTGGTTTCATTCATCTGCCAAAGATATTTGTAGTGTATCATTTGACAAGTTAAAAGGCATTTTTGTAATGACACAAAAATAAAACCATCCGCATTCTGAAACTACAGTTTCTGTCTTCTGAAATAATATGGGAGACACGCTTCTAGGGAAATTAAGGGCATGCTTGAAAGGTAAACATTTGTGTTTTCAAATGTTGGAAGAATGGTGTTTGATGTGAATCAGCTCAGTGTGGCCTATTGATATTAATTTGGTTTCGCACTTGTTTTGTCAAATTAGTGGGTGTCATTTGCTTTTGGAGATGGGAGAACAAAATGGAGCAGGAAGAGAGAGTGGTCCGCCCCCAGGGTCAAAAGGTGGAATTGGGAATCAGGTTCTTCTGAATCTTGATCTTGTACTTCTTCCTGCAGACAAATTGCCTGTAAAGCTCATGAATTATGTGAGCTAGCAAGGTCTGTGGAGCTAACCCAGCAAATGCCAGCAGAGTCTGGGCCTCAGCTCTTAGTGTTACACACATGAAAGATAATGAGAGGTCTAGGTAAAAATCCTTAGAGTCTCTAACAGTGGCTGCAGAAAAACATGCATAATGCTTTACTGTGAACTATCAAGTATTTTACTTGAAGTGCTAGATCTGCATTTGATATGTATTCAGTGACTGCTTCAAAAATATACGGTATAGTCTGTGAACAGACTGTTTAGAAAAAGTTCACCGAAATTCTGAAGGAACAGCCAGTGTGAAAATTATGTTTATTGTTGCCAGCTGAACTAAACAGCACATTTAGCATTCCTAGTTCATTGCATTAGGCGTGTTCTTGCTGCCTTCTCAAAAGACCATAGTAGGCATCTAGAAAGTTAGTTCAGCTTCATTTGCTAATTTCCTGATGCAAATTTAGTCCATTTAAAGAAGAACTAAACAGGTTTATATATGTCTGCATCTGGGACTTGCACCAGTCTATCTGTCAGATAGCTATACCCAAAGTTAATTCCGTCTGAAGGAGGTGCCAGAACATCAATAAATAAATATTACAAATTGCCTAGCGGTTCAGCTGACAGGCAGAACTGGTTTCAACACATGGCTCCCAATGTGCTGCTGCAGAGCTGGTCCTGGAGTAGACCCATACGACATTCCAGCATGGACAGGACCTTTAAGAGCATGCACCAGCTCTCCATAATATTGTAGGAGAGGAAGTAGAGAACAATACTAAGTCCAACGGAAACTGTGGCAAGAATTTATTCAAGGCACGTTGTAATTACTGGAGCTGGGAGTTTGGCCAGGACATTGGGGTTAACACCCCTGCTCCTTTGGAGGTGTCATAGTTTATTTTTTTTAATGACTTGAAGTGACGAGAAGCTTGGCTTTCTGTCTCAGCAGAATGACACCAGTTCAAGCAGTGTAAACTTCTTACAGCAGCATGAAGGTGCTGGTTCAGAACTAACTCAGAGCAGTGATGGGGCCTAGTACAGTAATCATTGCTTTAAAAATGCTTGCAGTAGATAAGAAAGATAAGAGTGTGATTAGGGCACAGTCTCAGCTGCTGTAATTACAGCCATGCCTTCCTCAGCCTTCAGTCCACATGCTGCTTGAATCTGGCCATTTTTAAGCAAACAATTGTAAATTTTAGGAGAAACTGTAGAACTTGAAGCAGAGAGATTTGGTTATTAATTGTATAGCAGTTGTGAACAGCAGTTATCAATGCTTTTTCTTAGGAAATGTGTCATCATACAAGCAGAATGTAATTTAGCCAATTTATTTCTTTCATGCCATCGAGATTTTTTAGGAAGTGTTCTTTGTATATATGACATATCAATTTAGAAACTAACTTTCAGCTTGTTCTCTGCTTGCAGAGAAGATAAGCGCTTTTGTGTTTTAATGAGTGACTAGTTGTGCAATGCACAAGTGAGGAATTGTTTTGATTTTACTAGCCCATGAAACCTGCCATCATTCCTATAGTGCAGTTTGGGCCATTATTATGGGTTATGAGGTTATACAGGAAAAACATGTTCTAGAGAAAGGCTGGTCAAAATAAACGAGGTAGAGCTTTCCAGATTACAACAATCTGGTTTTGTATCAGTGATGTAAATGCTTGGGTACATCCACTGGGATGAAGATACTGTGTCAGACAGTGTCCCTCTGACAGCTCATGTTGTAAGGACAAAAATGAAGCAACATTGACATTATTACGTAACTGCTTTTGTATTCTATGACAACAATTATAATACTTCACTCTTCTCTTACCTTTTATTAGATGCTCCTTGCTGTGCACTTATGATTGTCCCATGAGTTGAGTGGTTTTAGCTATTAAGAAATGGGGAAATGGTGGCACAAGAAGAAGTACTTGCCAAGTTCATATGGGAAATGAGTGTCAGAGACACAAACAGAATCTCAGCCTTCTGACTGTCCCACTCTGCCCTCTGGGAAACCAGACAAAAGTGGAAAGGTGGCTTGGAGTGTGACTCAACAGCTTTTCCTTCCTCAGCCACTGCCATGCTGGGCAATTACGAATAAATACCAGTAGGTCATTTCCACCTGAGTCAAACAGGTTTCCAAGGGACTCTAGGTGGCATGTCTTCTGCTAGCGAGGGCTCTTCCATGGGTCTTTGCAATAATTTTGCTTTGAAATCTTTTTGGAATTTCAGAATTAACTGTTTCTTTAGGCCATGACAATTGAGTATAAGCAGAGTCTGTTTGGGTATCTCAGATTTTTTCCCAACAACAGGGCTGAAGGGAATTTTACTCTGGCATTGGTTCAGAATACCTGCAATGAGTACAAGGATCAGTATTATGGAGGCCTTGATCTTGAAGAGTGACTGATGGAAAGAAGCAGCACAGGAAAGGCCTTGGCTCTGGTCCTTGGATGGATGGGTAAGAAGAGGCCTTTGGCAGAAAAGGGAGAAAGGTGACTAATAATATGAAACTGGGAGGAAACTCATTTCAGTTATGCAATCTGCTGGCTTGCTTTCTCTGAGGGAAGACACCTTTTGTTAGTTGTTCCACTGGCACTTGCTGCTCATGCTGTCTTCTGAATAGAAATCTAAACCAATTATTTCTCTGCTTGACTTAGGAAGCTTAATTTAGCTTCGCGGCAATGAAAATACAACAGCATTTAATTTCTTTTTTCTCTGTCTGCAGGATTTCTTTTAGATTTACTTTGTCTCTTCCCTTTATTATTGGTTCTTTTTCCTTGCTGTCCAGTAGTTTAGCCAAGATGAAGAAACTTTTTTTCTGCTGTCATGCACTCATTCCCCATATCTCACTTGTTCCATGGTTTTCTGTGTCTTTTTTGCCACATTTCCAAAGCTTCCATGGAGAATTTTGCTGTGGCGGTTCAAGAAGTTGCTGTTGTCTGATCTAATCCTTCTCCACGGGTTTTCCCTCATAGCTGAGTCAGCAGAAGAGTGTTTGTTCTGTGCCTGACCCTGCTGGGTTAGTGCTGACTATCTTAGCTCAGACCCAGCCCTGACAATGCTGTGACTACCTCGGCCTTTGTCCCAGACTGGCTGGTGTAGGGGTGTGTATTTACAACAGGTGACCGTGGTACAGGGACATAGCCTCTGGAAGAGTTTGCTGGAGATGATGACTGGAACTGCTGGACAAGAGTTGGTGGAACTCTTCTGAGAACTTCTAGATTCTGTATTAGCATGGTGGCTTTTCCAGTGATCTGCAATGAACAGCCCTGCTGCTGACCCTATCTGGATCTTGATCTCCTGTTTTATAGATTTTGTAGGTAAAACAACATTTTACATTGTTGTAAATGTGCTTCCAGGCACTGATTCTTATAATCCGTAAAACAGTTGTGAAACTGTGGCCTTGCTCTTTGGCAATTCTGCAGTCACCTATCTCTGAGACATTGTATTTCACCCTTGAATAAGATTCCAGACCAGAAAAAGAGTTAGACTGCATACAGGTTAACAAATGTGTTGCTAGTATCTCTGGCTACTGCAGCATGACTCACCCATCAGTGCTTGTCAGAGTCTGGCGTGACCTCATTGAAAGCTTCAACATCTCATATGTGAAGGCAGATTGTAATCCAGTGTTGGAATCCTAAATAGGTGGGGAATGAAGTTCTGAGATTGTGATAATGCATACATCATAAACATCTCCCTGGAAGAAATAAATTATGCCCTCACCAGGAATATTCTTACAGGTTTCTGAGGATCTTTTGGTGCTAAGCCTGCCTTTCCCTGCTTTTATTAAAAAAACTCACCTGTAACTGTTCAAGGCAGCAACAGAAATCAGTGCTGATGGGAAAATTTAAGAGTGGATGGGACATGTCAGGGAGGAGATGCTATGTTATTTGCGAGGACAAGAAAAAGCTGATGGTTCCTTTTTATCACAGCTTCTACAGGCTTTTGTTCTTTATTTTTTCCGATGTCAGTAATGGGGCTTCTGGTGTGCTGGTTGAGGGAGACAGGTGAGCAAACAGCAACAGGGGCTTTAATAAAGGAAATAGATGAGTGAATTAGCTTGTGGTACCTTATATGAGTGGCTTAGATATGTAGTGTGATGATGAGACAAAAAGTAGGAGGCAACAGGAGTTTAGAAATTGGATGGTTCTCTTCGACTGGTGCTCAGTGAATAAACATGAAGCTTATGCTCAGAGCCTCTACCTCCTTCCATGGGCTGTCACACACTAACGAATGGAGCAGTGCTGCTCACTCTAAACTGAGACAGCTGCTGGCAGTTTAACTGCAGAACCCACATCTAGAGACAGGCAAGCAGAAGCTCTCATCCTCTCACCTGCTATTGAGGGAACTCTTAAGTCTCTAAAAGCACGAGACTGGCATTGTCCCACAGGTACCTGCTGCCACTTGAACTGAAGGTGAAATCACTGACACTTGGTCTGGTTGGTGTCCCTAGGACATGTGAATGTCTGCTCCTGTTTTGCTGTAGGTAACTTCTGTATATGGCAAAGTTGTCTGTGCTAGCCTGGAAGCTTTGTCCATAAGCAGCAACAATTACTGTCTCTTGATTTTTCAAAGCTGCAGCTCCTCGCTGGTTCCACAGACCTGCTTTGTCACAGAGTGTCAGTAACTTTGCAGAAGTCACTGCATCCTCTGCTGTGCTTGGCTGCAGCTCTGGCACCTGTCTGAATGTAGGTATGTCCCTCCTGCAGATCTGCTTTTCCTATCCAGACTCTTACCTGGTGAGTTTGTTCTCTTACCCTTTGCCTTAGGTAGACGGTAGTATGATTTCTGCATTTTTTAATCCTTTTTTATCTTGAGTCTGGGAACATTGATCATTATTATTTTGGGGGAAGAGGGCAAAAATCCTGTTCTGAGTAGATACATTTTACATTCTGGTCCTTCTTTAGGGGAGATGTAGCAGGTCACAGAATCAAGGCATGCATATCACTTGTAAGGAAAAAATAGGCAACCTTGGGCCTTTTTATCCATGATTCCTTACCACAGAGATCAGGCAGGTACTATATCTCCTTAGATGTTTTGTGAATCCATGGTGAAATAAGTTGATGAGTCTGCCCAGTTTCTAGTACTAAGCACTGTGCATGTGCACCCAAAGTACATCTAGTTCTAAAAAATAGTATCTCTGATGTTCTTTGTGCAGAGACCAAGGCCTGGATGATGTTTTGAGATTAGGCATACCTTTGCTGGATGATCTGATGGATGCACATCGTGATGTACTAGGGTGTAAGAGATGGAAGCCCCATAGGAGTGTTGTCCATGCCGCATTCAGCTGTGGGGGTGTTGGCTTAAATGATTGATCCAGTATTTGAAGTCCTATTGCTTGATTTATATCTTGATTTTTAGTGTCTTGGCAGACCTGTCTTTCACATAGTAAAGCATATCTCGGGTTCTAGTAGAATTCTGCTCTTAGATCAAGCTCAGACCTCATTGCTGCTCCCTGCCTTCAGCTGGAAACGGACAGACACCATTTGTGACTGAATATCCTGAGTCACCGATTCCCAGCTGGCATGTGCGCTGCAGTTCCATCTCTTCCTTTCCGACTGCACTCCCTAGAGGAGATTGGGAACAACTGCAGTCGTCAGCTCCAGCGTGCTGTGTGCGCTTGCTGGGATCCACACAATTGGTGGACAACCCCTATCTACGTCTATGGGGTGAGCTGCCTGTGATTTGTTACTGTATGCCTGGTGTTTCCACACCGGAAAAGAGAACAGGTGGAGGAATATTAAAAAAAAAAATCAGTTTATTGATATTTACTAGAAAAATATCTGCATTGTGGAGATGGTGATAGGGTATCTTCATTAAATAATCAGTGGAGGCAAGTGATGATGCCAATAATGCTCTCACAATAAGATTGTGTGATAATGGATGAAAACTAAGAATCTAGAGAGATGATGAAAGGTGAAGTAGCTACTCCCTACACTGGCAAAGTTCTGCTACCAGGAGCATGGGTCCACTATGCAGGAGCTGACAGATTATCTGTTCTGTCAGACACTCTTGTGCTGTGTTTGTTATCCTACTTGTGCAGTGTCCCAGAGAAAGGCTGCTTAAACTCAGCAGGGAAATAATGCAACATGTTGCTACGTTATTTCATCTGACCAAAACGTTTTCACTGTGTAATGCTTGCTGCTAGTCTTGTGCGTAGCTCTGGGGGAAGCTGAAACACAAAACACTTCATTGAGCTTTTTGATCCAACAGGTCTTGACATATTGCTGCTGGACACATCTCTGTGTCTGATCTGAACTGCGACAGTTCTATTCTGTCCTGCTAAAATAACAGCATATTGAACAATACTATTCTGTCCATGCCATTTCCACCTATTGACTAAAAAGTTACATTCTTATTAAGCTAGTTTTAATTTACGTGTCATAAGATATTAGTTAATGGTCAGCTGGTTTTCCTGGCATGAAGATTGCAAAGTATATAACACAGATTAATGCTTGTCTGGGAGCAAATGAGTTAAACCAGCTCCTTCTGCTGAAATGCTCAGTGAAATACAGTGATGCTCTGCATATCAAATCTGTTTACAACAGGTCACCAGTGTTTGCCTGGGACACTTTATCCTGTTAGGAGGCACTGATCCGGCTGTGGAGGAGATATGTGGGTTGTGCTGACTCATGAAAGCAGGTGCAGATTGCATCAGTGGAGTAAGGAGTGGCTCTCCTTAGAAGCAGGATGTAGGTTTTAGTGTAAGAACTGTTAACAAACCACCTTTAGAAGGGAGTTGGGGGAAAAATACATGAGAGAGGCTTTGAAATCTGACTTGATGAAATTCTGATCCCTCTTGCTGCACCAAGGGCTTGTTCCGAATGGGATAGGTGTGGAATTGTTAACACCACTCAGGTGTCTTGGGAAAACATGCACTGTAGTTGCAGGCAGCAGTAGTCCTAAGGCAAGTTTTCTGGGGAGGGTTGGATGACAGCTGTTCGAAAACTTACAGTTACTCTCTTGTTCCTTCTTTGTAGATCTGACTCATCTGTCCCTGTCCTAAACACACCAGCTTCAGGTTTGGTTTTTTCTTTTCTCTCCTCTCATTTACCTCATATCCTTCAAGATTCCTTTTGTATCTCTGGGCTTAATTCTATTAAATCCAGTTCCTTTGACTTTTGCTTTGCCTGTGCTTTGCACCTGCTACAGAGCCCCAGCAAACTTGGCAGCCAACCCTTGGGCACTCCAGAGAAAACAACTGTCTAGACCAGGCACCTTCTGCCCGATGCCCTGGACGTACCCCAGAGCTCCCAGGCATTACTCTGTATTCAGAACAACATGTTGTTATGCAAATGATTCCTTTCTATTCTTCCTCTTACCTCCACAGAGTTACATGCACCCGACTTCTCAGCAGGCACTAGCCTAATGTTTATTGATCTTTTACAGAGGTCTGATTCAAAGGAAGATTGATAAAATCTTGTCCAGTGTTTTTGTGAACTCATAATTGCACCTGCCTCCTCCTAGGGAATGAGGCAAATGGGAGTGAGGGAGCCCACAGAATAAATAGTACCTTCTGCAGACCTGGAGATAGTGCAAGCTGGAGGCCATCACTGCAAAGGCCTTACAGAGCCTCTGGTATCCAGCAGAACTCAGGATGGTGTGTTACTCTTTCCTAAAAGGAAGTGAGATCAAATCTTTGTCTAAAGAGTCCTATGGCATGGGAAGGGCAGAGAAGCCTTAATACAAAGTCACAAGCTGTGCCCGTTCCCAGTTAAAGCCCCTGCTGCCCTAGGCAATCATTGAGCCTGTCAGCGTCCTGCAGCTTTCATACAGAGATGTGACCAAAATAGCTCCACAACTTTACAATGTGGCTAAAAATAGCTTGCAGGTCAGCTTTTTTCTCAAAGGTAGTGGTGACATCAGGGGGAGAGCAATCTTGCTCCTGTTCAGAGCAGGTAGAACTGGGTAAACAAAGTGTGGACAGCAACAGTTTAGCTGAACAGCCTTGAGGAAAGAGAGGTGATAAAGGATGGGAAAGGACTAGGGAGAGATGGACAGAAGTGTCAAAGGCGTGGGTGGACCCGCTGCTGCTGGCCAAGTTAGTGTGCTTATACCCAGACAACTTCTCCCTGGGGTTTTGTTTCCATGATGTTTGAGAGTTATCAGACTGTTCCTGTCTCCTTGTGGCCCATGTCAGGATGTGTCACTGGATGGGCTGGCCAGCCAATGCAGCGTTTCTTGCTCCTCATTTCCAGACAGTGAACACAGCCCATGACATCACCTCTGGCCAGCGGCGGATCAGAGGCTAGGCCATGGCAATGTCAAGTGTGTTTTGCTGTGGCCATTCAACCAGAGAGCTGATCTTTTACAGTGCAATTTGCATGTGGAGAAATCTGGATGGCCCTTAGTTCTAGGGGGATTTCACGTTTTGTTCTTGGGCCAAAAATAGGCTGTTTTTATGGGGTTGAACTGTCTGTTTTTGTAGAGCATTACATTTTACCAAATGAGCAAAGCTGCACACCATGATCCTCAGAGTTTTAGTCTCTGTTGTGTATACTGAGTCTGGCCATGGAGATGAGTCTCAGCCAAGTCTGGAAGTTAAGTGCCTGATTTGGAACATTATGGGAATCTAATGTAGGTTATGTGAGGTTTGCCATGCCTGCAGCTCCTGTGCTGCTGAGGTAAGTGTACTGCAGCAGGCTGTGCTAGTGAGAATTTCCTTTGTGCTGCAGGTTTCATGCCTGCTGCTTTCATAGTGCTGGAAGAGGGGAAGGAGACAACAAAAATGTGAAAAATCGAGGCCAGGTCATTACTGTCAGATGAGGACAGAGTCCTGTAGCCAGTCAGATGTGACAGAATGCACTTGCTGATGCTGCTACCAGGAAGCTTGAGAGAAATGTGACTGAGCGAGATAGCAGTGCGCATGTGCCTTTGGAGGAAGGAGGCTATGTGTGAGCTCTTGCAATGCTTTTCTCTGCCCAGCAACATCGTTGCTTCTTTTCCTGGTGTTCTGCTTAAGCAGCTGTTCTGCATTTATGATCCAATCTATGCTTCATACAGGGCCATCTTCACTGTGAGCTGCCTTCACTGTCACTATCAGGAGGACTGATAAGACCTCAGGTTTGCTGTGAGTAAGCATTATAAATAGGGCAAAAGCACTATAGTTACTGTTCTCATAAACTAGTGTGAGTCTTGTAGGACCAGCCCCTGTCCCCACCTATTTAAAATGGCTCCTGTTGCCTCGCAAGAGACTTTAGCCAAATGCATCTCCATATTGACAAGTATAGAGAGAATTATGCGCATGATCAGCTTGCTAGGAATTTCATTTGATGTGCAGCTGGAAATCAGCTGCCAATAGAAAAGGGAGCTCTGCATCCCTCCTTGTGTGCTTCTAGATGCTACAGGCCACGTTAATTGCAGACTGCAGTTAGAACAGGTTATAGGTAAAATCAACTCAATACCATCACCATGACCATTTAGTACAGTCATTTCTGAGCACTGCAATTTCTCACCACAGCCTGCTCCTTCCCTTCAGTGAAAGCTGTTCCCTGGTCTGCCCTGCCCAGCTTGTACATGTAGCTCCTCAGTCTCTGCTTCTTTGCAAATGAGCTGTGTAGGTAATGGGGGGAGGAGGAGGAGGAGGCAGCAGCACTGCAAGCTGCCCATCCCCAGCTGGTCATAAAGGCTCTGTGCTTCTTAGGCTTTCTGAAGTTATTTGCCACGTGAAGCGTGTGGGTATAAAACTTTGTTGTTTCCTTAAATGCTCTGCCTTTTGCAACAGGTCATTTCCCAGTGGGGAAAACAGGCTGTTGATGTGGTAGGCACTCAGCTTGTCGTTTGGATGAGATCCAGAGCCGATTAGTTTGGGCGCAGCAGTGTGCTAACACAAGCAGAATGCACCCAGACTGGCTCCTGTCGAGATAGCCCCGATCTCCCCACCTCTGTCCGCTACTCCCGCCTCAGTGCGAGCACCGGTCCCTGTCCCTGCCTGTGCTGGCACGCCCACAGGGAAACAGAATTTGCACCCCATGCTGCTTTCCCGTATCCTGATCAGTACCAACCCTCCCAAAGCAAACAGTGATTTGCCTGTCTGCACTGACTCAGCTGTGCTGAAGGTGGGAATCAGTAATAAATGCAGTTCAGTAAAGTCCATAGGTAAGGAACAACCTTCTGTAGCAGATACTGAGGCATTTTAAAGGAACTTGCCTCTGTCCCAGGAAGTGCACTGAAGTGAGCAATGCTGTGTTGGGCAAGAAAGCCTACCCAGGAGCCATTAATCTCTCAACATCTGTAGCCCTGTGGTTGTAAGCCCTGGGGGTTGTCTTCCCCTGCCTGCTAGCTAACAGCTGGGAATTCAAAGGAATCTGGGCTATCTTTAGGAAGCAAGTACCTACTCTTTGCCTCCTCTCAGGAAGCAAGGTCCTTCATTACAGCCTGTCATGGCAAGGGGCTTGCAGATAAGGAGGAAGGGCAGGAAACCTGCTGGGCTTTACTTCTTTAGCAACTCTAAATATTTTCCATAGTCTTAGCACTGTGAGTCAGCATTTCTAGAGCCTTGACTTGTTTACAGCAGCAATCAGTGAGATGGTACAAGGTAGGTGGGGTGTGGAGGTATATTTGTGTCTAAAATGAGAAACCCTTTGCCCAGGCACAAGTGGAGCAGTTACCAACTGTATTTTTCATTTGTGACTAACAGGAAGCAAAGGATTGGATACCCTAAACAGTAACTGCAGTGGAGCCATTTCCAGGGTAAGGAGTTGCCTAGTGTGAGTAAGGGAATTGAACTTCATGAAGCTGTAAATATCGTGTAGTCATAGTTCACTTGATATTAAAAAAAATAGACTGCAAATATTTAGAATTATCAGTGGAGTGGGATAAAGGTAACACTTCCCATCTGAACTGGTATGGATTCATTTTGCATCAGCCTGGCCAGATCGGCTGTGGGGCAAGAAGACCCCCAGAAGTGTACAGGTAACAAATCAATCACTGAAGGTTCCATTCAGAGCCCATACTTGCACTGGAATAAGGAGCATCAGCCATGGGATATCTTCTGTTCACTGCATGCAAGCTTTTTCCCTATGCCTGACTGGTCAGCCTGGCTGGATCTCGTGGTCAAGGGAGGTGACATCAAAACCAAGATATTTTAGATCTGCAACCTCAGTTCTGCAAAGGTGTTTATTTTGAAAATTCTAGTTTCCATAGCGATGTAGTGCTGTTCTCTCTCATCTTTCTCCCATTACCCCAATGTTAGCAGCCATTAGATAAATTATCAGTGAGGCAAACCTTAGCATTTTTTTAATCTTAAGTGATTTTATATGTGTTGGTTCCTTAGTGAATCAGAGGCATTTAGTCAAGGATTGACTCATATCCTTTCCTGGGGCTGACATGAGGTCTGTTGCAGTGAAAAGATGATAATGAAGTGTGAATATTATTAATTGGACTTGATGAATGAATTCATAGGCTACTTTAGAGTCGGGGTCTTATGTCTAGAATTCTGGTTCAGTTCTAGATGAGTTGTCTATATTATGTCTTTAGATTTTACTTGTGTTCCACTATAGCTTCATTAGGACATGATATTTTTGTTTCATACATGTAGTAAATAAATCCTTTTGTAAGGGTTGCTGTGTACTGGTGTTCTGCTGCTTTTCTCCACCCCAGAGGTGACTTTTGGACACAGTTCCCCTTCCTGTTATTATCAGAGCCAGTGCTCATGGCTCATTCTTTCATTCTTCTTTTCAATAGCTAAAAAAAAAAAAAAGCAGTTAAGAAAACAAAGCAAGATCTTTTTTATTGGTGTGGTTTGTTTGTTTGTTTGGTGGTTGTTTTGTTTTGTTTCCTGGTGCATCTGGCCTTTCCTGGCAAGGAACTACTAGTTTTGCCAGAATAGTTATGCAGGTTGGAATGTAAAAATCCCAGACTTAACCCTGCAGCAATAATGGCATGCAAAAAGCAAAGATGTGGAGATGATTTATTCTGATGGTGTAGCTTGCCTTTTAAGGAGATGATTTAGTGAGTTCTTTTGCCTATATGAACTGTATCTCCACCTGGGGAGCTATGCCAGAATAGCTGTTCCACAAACCCTTTGCTGTGAACAACAGCCTTTGTCCTGGAATTCAGTCCTCGTGAGTAGGTAAGCAGTGAAGTACAGAAACTGTGTGGGAGAACGAGAGTGGCACTGTGGACCAGATTCCAAGATAAGGAAGTAAGGCTAAATACAGGCAAGGATTAGCCTTTGACTCCTGCAGCGTCCTCACTTAGTAACAAAAATACCTGAATTGTATAAAATGGAGCACAGATCCAGTAAGCTGAGGATGCAGGAACTCCTCTCTGGATGTTAACACACATCTGCTGCACAGTGCCTATTGCTTGCCCTGCCAATCAGTCTGTTAGAGCCATCAGCTGTCTCGTTTGTATTCAGTCCAGGAGTTCTTCAGAGGAGATAGGTTTTTAAAAGTAAGTTCTTCACCCTGTTTCTATTTGAGCTCCCCAGGCCCTGGATATCTGGCAGAAATAGCCTCTTAAATCCCAAGAGGTAGAAGCTCACTTGTTCTCCAAAGAATAGTAATCCTTACAAAATCTCTATTTTACATGTCAAATATTTACTTTTAGCTGAATTATGCCCATTCATTGAGAAAACTAATAACACTTTGCTCTTCACAATGTAGCTTATCAGTGAATCCCATATATATTTTGTGGAAAACATTAAAAGGTGGTTGCTTATCTTTTAATTTACCTTTTTTTCCCCCTTCATGTTCCTGCATTCCTATGTTTTGAGATAAGATGAACAAAAGTTCTCCAACTGCTATCTCTAAGCTATGCATTCTGCAATACCTTCACTGTGTTCTTTCTGATTCACTCCCTCTGAGGTGAATGGTCCCAGTCTTTTTAAATTTCCTTCAGACAAGGGCTCTTCCCAATCCCTAATCTTGTAGTCAACCATCACTGCCCTGTGTCACATAATGAAGCAGCAGTCACAGTAATAACTCAAACAATAACCCCTCCAGGTCTGGTGTTCTGTCAGTGGTGTGGTTAAGTTGGAGGCCCTGAGTGCAAACACAAGCAGTGGAGTGCCCATGTGACAAATGTAGACAATACCCAACACTTATTTAAAAAACTAATAATTGAAAAAAAAAAAATCCTTGTTTCAAAATAACTGCTTGGTATCCAAATGGAATGAGAATGAAATGTGACCAGCAGCCTTGTGACTGTTGTGTTGTATAACAAGATAAAAAGTGCTTGGGATTTGTGGATTGAGCTTTTTTCATTTGTCTTCCAGAGGTCAAAGTCTACTGCAAGCAGTGACCGATACAATTCCCTGTGTAAGTCAGGCTGGACTGCCTGTGCCTCAGGTCCTAACAGCAGGGCAGTTTGTGCAAGAACACCTTGGTAGCTGTTTGTGTGTATTTCTCTGTGGTCCCTGTGACGATCCTAGGAAGCAGGAGGAGATCCAGAATTGTCTGAAAGCCAGGATTCTTTGAAATCCCAGAGAAGTAATGATGAGAGATGTGGCTGAGGCCAACCTGCTAGCCTGCCTCCCATTCTGCTTCTTGTGTGTGTCCAAGAAGCTGCCTCCAGTTTACGCAATTGCACTCTAGTAAACAGTTTTGCGTGCAGATGTGGGCAGCAGATGTTACTCATGCCTGTGTGAACCCTTCAGTGTCTGTACAACAGGGATGATCCTCAGATTGAGTCCTGACAAACAATGGATGTACCCACCAGAAGTCCCACTGGTTACAGCCATTCTGTTACAGCTTGCTCAAAACACTTTGAAGGATGGTCACGCCATCCTTCCTTGGGCACTCGAGGGGATTGACTCACAAATATGAGCAAAATAAAATTAGATGGCTTAAGTGGCTGCAACCCCAGCTGTGTCCTCACTGCCCAATTCCCAGAAGGTCATCCCTGCAGCCAGGCTGGCTGTGGAAGGCAACTCCTGAGCTGCTGTAGTGACAGCCCATTCTTCAGGGTGTTAATAGTTGTCTGGCTCCTCTGTGAAACAGTTTAGGCAGCTTAACCAGAATAAAAATGTGCACTTTTCCATCTGAAGGGTTGTTTTTTAGTTTAATTTCTCAAATGGGCTCTGAGAAGCAGCAGCGTTGCTGTGAGGGCAGGGCAGAGAGAGATGACCTTCCCTTTTGGGAGCAGCCGTTACGTCAGTTTTGCTGCCTCACAAAACTGTGCCCTATGGTTATTTCTGGTGCTGGACTGCCTTAATTTTCTGGAGAGTGAATGAAGGATTAACATAGTGTGCTTATGACAGTTGGAAACTAAGCTTTTAGAAAAAAAAAATCATAATTCAGCATGTGCTGAGGTGGAAATGCTTAAATTGCTAGGGATGGGAAAGATGAGTGTCCATGGTATCCATTTCTACAATTCAGCTAGGGGTTAAATCCTTTTTTAATTTTTTGGGTTTTGCTGCTTTTTAAGACCTCTAACCCAATGCCTACTATCCAGCTGCCTCTAGAGAGAGAAGTCTTTAAAGAGACCAGCTTTGTACCTATAAATAATGTATACAGCAGAGTACAAAAATGGAGTCAAGGAGAAGCTCCTCCTTACCTGAACATAACTGCGGCAGCTCTGTGAGAATAGCTGTGGTCAGGCTGTGAGCAGTACTCGTACCCTGTCATCCATCTTGACTAAACTGCTTCTGAGAACTGATTCTGAGATTCCAACACTTGAATATCAGCTGGTAAATCACAACTGCCTTGTACTGAAACACGTTAGATTCCAGTGGCCAAACGTGGCAAGGTTTTGAGCAGTGTGGTTATAATCCTGCTTGGAACTAAAGGTCTGCTGGAGTGCTTTAAGTTGGATGTGTTGGAATATGGAGAATTTCGCAAGTCTGAACCCCTGCTATAAATGAAAACACTGTGGCAAAAAAATGTAAATAAATGCCACACATACTTTGTGTAAGAGCCCTTCCCAATATCTATAAATATAGTAATTTTGGTGTTTCCCAATTTTGAGTTTTAAACAGGAGACAGACACATGAAATACTACAAAGCAAGCATTTTATTTTTTTTATGGATTAACTTTATAATTTCACTTCAAACTTACCTGAAAACCGTTAATGAAAACTAAGTGTAGTGTTTTAAAGAGGATTGCCTTTGAAAGGAAATAATTTGTTCTTAAAAAAATAACTTCAATAGCTTCTCAGTTTAACTGCATTTTAATATGAACACAAAACTCATCCCGGGTCAGACTCTCCAGGAAAACTTTCTCATGATTCCTGTAGCAGTTGATTCATTCCTTGCTGCCTTAATTCTGCAGCTTTAAATGGCAGGTTCTCTGCAAAGCCATCCACTTCAAAGCTTCATAAAACAGAGCTTTGAATAAATTACTGAGTTAGAAATTACACTGGCTGCGCCCAGCTTTGTGCCTGGATGTGGGAATACTTGGCACTGGGTGTGGAATTCCAAGGAAAATTGCCTCTTTGCTGGCTTGCCAAAGAGCAGTAAGAAGGAAAACTGCTGCAGATGAGCCGACACGGAAATCTCCAGTTTCCCTTTTCCAGAGAACACATCCTGAAGAACTGTTGAATATTAATACTCATCATAACTGGTGCAACACTAGGCAAACACTGGGATCAACAGAAGCTACTGCTTCTGGAGGGGATGTGTCCTGGTGTGGCCACGGGGCAGCACCGCCTGCTGGAACCACTCTTACCTTGAAAATGCATCCCTGCGGATGCAACGTGCAATCAGTGGGAAGTGGGGAAGGCCCACCGTGTTTGGACACACCATGTTGGGGTGTGGGATGCCAGGTGATGAGCCCCAGGCTGTATTATTTAAGATTTTTTTTCTCTCTTTCGGAAGCTTTAGATAATATAATACTTGATAACATGACACTTCTAAGCAGTGACATAGATATTTTGTCTTTCACAAAGAGACAGCCCACCTCCCTCTGTATTCAGATTTCTGGTTTGTATGTGTGGAGAAGATTTGTCTATAATTGTTTGCTTTCTTCAGAGTCTTTTGAAGTTTAAATCCTCAAGCCAGCTCCCTATATTAAAAATAAATTCTTCCAAGCCACCAATAAAATGTCAGCTGTGATTAAAGCCCGACTCCTCACTTTAAGACTTGTCTCCTAAGCACTGTGAGGTCACTCAATGAGTCAGCATTTGAAAGGACCAGGACCGTTATTGTTTGGGTAAAGCCCAAAGTTCATCATGGCTTGCTTAAATGCCTTCATCACGTTTTAAATTGCTTTGCATTGCGCTGAAAGAAATGTAAACTGCAGGAATGATTTGGCAGGGAACTTGTGATATTTCAGGCACCTCAAATCTTGAAAAAACCCTCTGTATTAATGTCGAAGTTGGTATTTCTGGTAAGGAAAAGCTTTACCTCCTGTGTAGTAAAGAGGAGGGTGAAGTGGGAAGCTGTGTTTGAGGCATAAACTTTCAACTCTATTCTCTTAAAATAAAGCCTGGAAACTGTAAAATCTCCAGACAAGGGCTCTTGTACGGTGCCAAAGTCTGATAGGGCTTTCTAGACACATGAACTTTATTAATTTTGTTTACTTTATTAAAATAGTGAAAAAACAGAAGAGACAAGCTGCAAGGAAAAGCCTTGAGAAGTGAGTCAATGCTATTTCGAAGACTATTTGTGGAACCCGTTTATATTTTTTGTGCACGTTAATTGTAACAGTCTTTAATTACATGAACACATTTTATTTTGTCACTTTTCCTCCCTGTTTGCTGCAGTGCACCCTGTTGGGAGTATTTGGAGGCAATTAATCACATCAGAACAGCAAATAAGTTGGAGCAGGACTCTGTCTCCAGCCTGTGTCAGTCGTGGGTCTCCCAATTTTCTCTGCCCTTTTCCTACATTCCTAGTTAACTCCTGCCTCAATTCCTCACTGCTCCACGCAACCCAAAACCTTTTGTCTCAGTGCTGTCTGATGAATTGGGCCTTGGTGTTGAGGAGGGATCCAGGAGCAGCAGTTGAATGTCTTGCCCTCCTGCAGTGGAGGCTGATCGGAGCAGAAGCGGGAATTCAGGTCATTTATCTGCCACCACCCCCCCGGAACATGCACCAGTGGGGACAATCAGAGATTGAAATGGTATGAAATCTGTTGCAAATTCTGACAAGTTTCATGAGTTCCCCTCCTTACACTCTCGGGCTTCCCCAACAACCTTTGATTTTTTTGTTAAGCATCAGTTAAATCTCCGGTGCTTCTCTCGGAGGCGGGACAGGTGCATTTGTTGAGCCCCCCGTTCCCGGGCCGGGTCCGTGCGGGGAGCGGCGGGTCCGCCCGGGCGGCTGCGGGTGGAGCCCTGGAGCCGGGCGAGCTCCGGCTGCCGCGGGAGCGCTGCAGCTCGCCCCGGCAGCGATCCGGGGCGCTGCTGCTGCTGGGAGCCCGGCCGCTCACGGTGTTCACATCCCCGCTCAGATCCCCTCCGCGTGGCCCTGGCTGGGGCTGTTCCAACCCTCTCCGCCTGCCGCGGGGCGCGGTTCACCCGCTCCACGACGGTAAAACGCGGCTTTGCAGCATCCCGGGCCGCCCTCCTCCCGCTGACCCTGCGGTGAAACCCCCCCGGGGCCGCACGCCGCTCCCCGCCGGTTATGGAACACGCCAACGGCGAGGG
>VZTG01009773.1:328093-343172 GCA_013397845.1 Melanocharis versteri | reverse complement strand
AGCCGCCGCTGGCCGGGCGGCAGCGCCGCAGAGGCGGTGGCCGGGCAGCGGCGCGGGGGGAGCCGATCCCGGGCAGGGCCGGAGCCCTCGCCGCGCTCCCGGAGGGCTCCTCGGCTCCAGCAAGCCTTTTTGCGGGGGCTTATGCGGGGTCGAAGCGAGTGCGTGGCCACCAGCCGGCCGGAGTGCCGCGTACATTTTTTTTTTTTTTTCCTTCCCTTGAATTTTCCTTTTACATAACGAGGCGGGAGGTGGGAGGGGGCCTGGCAGCGGCAGAGCGGGGTCGGCAGTGCCCTATGTGCAGCCTGGGCAGGCAGGGAGGGACCTGGTCGGGCACACGCTAAAATAAGTTACCGAGCAAAAATAAGTTGAGTAGTCATTTCACTGTTTGCAGCGTGCCCAGGGTTTTAATATGTGCCTAGGCTGGCACCCCTCCCTTCCCGGCTCTGAATCGGTTTGTGAGCTTGCCAGATCCTTTTCACCTGTTCTTTTTACCATCCTGGGTTTTTTCCTCTCCCCTAAATTTTGGTTGCTGCACCTCCGTGTCCAGGCCAAGGCCAGCTGTGCCAAATGTTGATTTGGAGAAAACTCAGGCAGCTGAGCTGTGAATACTTGAGAATTGGAACTAGAAACTGCTGACACACTGACTTACTGAAATGGATTTTGTTCTTCATTTTATTCTTTCACTCCTCATCTGCAATGGTCTTATGACCACTCTTATTGTTTTGTTTCATTAACAAGTGGTGTCAGAAGTCTTGAGTCATACAAGGTCAGCTGTAACACTCTGCTCTTGAGAGGGCTTCCTCTTCCCGCTATTCTGAAATACTTAATTTTAGAGGGTCCCACCGTTCTAGCTCTCTCTGGGGTGAAGTATTTATGGTTAATTTTCTTAACAACATATTTGAAAGTTATAGTGGAAGTTGTGGTGGTTACAGATACTTGCATGTAGTAAAATCCTTTTTGATCCCCGTCGACAAACTCAGTTGTGGAATTTCTGTAAAGATTCCTACAAGGATTCTTGTGTTCCCGACTTGCACAGAACTTGAGCTGTTACATCTGCCAGACATCTGAGGCTCCAGGATGTGAGGGTAACAATGATTTTTAGTTACAGCAGTTAATTTCAACAACATCAGCAGCAACAAAAACATTCTTTTTCACGGTGGAGTTTTGCCCGCTCCAGTTGTTGAGGGACTCCCTCTCTGTGCTGACTCCGTGCCACCGTGGCTGCAGATGGAGCCTTAGGTGGGTCAGTGGTTGTGGGGGATGTGAGGCTTTCCATGCTCGGGAAGGAGGACAGATGAGTCAGAGGAGCAGCGGGTGCAGGAGGAGGGATCCCTCTGCTCCGTCCGCAGCTGGAGTGGATTTGTTCAGCAGGGCACAGTGTGCTCTCCCTGTCTCCCAGAGGAGGCTTCTCTTGGGGCTTTAGCCAGGGTCCTCGAAAGCAGACAGAGATACTTAAAAAGGAAAAAACAAAGAGGAAGTTGAGGTGGTTCAGTGTGGGCTGTCCTGGGCTTCCAGCTCTGCTCGAATTGCACTCCCAATATTCACTTCAGAACTATAAGGCCTAGAAGTGAACTTCAGGAGGAAAAAAAGAAAGCTGAGTCTATAGCACGATCTCGTGGTTTTATGAGTTGGAGCCCTCAGCAAGTACTTTATTTCTTGGGTCTCAAGCTCATACCAGCTCTCCTGGGGACTCTGAAATACCAGTTTTTCAGTGGGCAAGAGACCCATTGCTGGTGGCAGCAGCAGGGTGCTTGCAGGGATGCATTTCTTCTCAGTTTTATCACCTTTTCAGCGCTAAAGAGCACGTGCAGGGAGGTGCTGGTCGCTATCTTGAAATGCAGTGAGGAGATGTGGTCGCATTTTCTTCCCTCCATCTTCCAACTGGATTTGCACATGTCCTTTTGGAAATCCTGCCTTTTTTTATTCTCTCCCCCCCCCATTTACTGAGATGGCATTTGGGAGGAGGGTGGGAAGGAGGACTGCTGGTGTTGCAGGCCCAGGAGATGGTAGGAGTTGTCCCTTGTTCACAGTGTGTATTCTGAACCTCCACAGATCTTGTCACAAAGGCAGTGGATCCCGCTGTCTTGAAGCATCCTGGGAATTAATTTTTTCCTCTCTGTGACCTGGAAATAGTAGCTGATGAAATAGCTCTCCAGCTTGCCAGTGATCTTCAGTACAGTGTATTTTCCTGACATAGTAGCTGTATTTTCTTTTGCTTTGTTTTATTATCTGTCTGTCACTCAGTTATGCGAGAGTCAGTCACGCTGGTCCTTCCTGCTTAACCCTTCTTGCTGTGGGTTCCAGCAAATAAATTTATGCTGCTTTACCTCAGAGACTAGATATTTTCCTATTTTAAAATGTCTGCGTGAGGAAACTGGATATGTTTGGGGCTGACTGCAGCTTTCTGCAATGACAAGTCTAACATTTCACATTCTAATTCTTGCCTTTTGCTGTTTTTGGCTTCCCTCTAGGCTACGGAGAGCTAAATGGTAACGCAGGAGAACGAGAAGTGTCACTAAAGGGCCTGTGCTCTGATGAAGCCACCGCCCCAGGATCCAGGGTACCCAATGGCAGCCAGCAGCTTGTAGATTCTAATGTCACCCCAAAGCAGACTGTGAAGGCCAGTGCTTTGGGGAAAGCTGGAATCAAAACCAAGAACTTCATTCAGAAAAATAGCATGGACAAAAAGAATGAGAAGTCCTACGAGAGCAAACACAGAGAAAACCAGTCCTCAGACAAGCCAGAGGGAGTGTCTATTCCAAACGGCGTGGTAACCAATAATTCCAGCTACATCACCAATGGCTACGTAGGCAAAGGGGCCGATAACGATGGTAGTGGCTCCGAGAGTGGATATACTACGCCTAAAAAACGGAAAGGCAGGCGCAACAGTGCCAAGGGTTGTGAGAGCTTGAATCTTGTACAGGACAAAATAATGCAGCAGGAGGTCAGCGCACCAACCTTGAAACAGGAACTTGAGAGTTTCAAGCCTGATTATAGTGAACAAAAGGGGAACCGAATTGAAAATACTAAGCCTGTTTGGAAATATGAGGCTGGGGCTGGTGGAGCAGCCCGGGGGAAGCCTGGGCTCGGGGATGTACCGCGGAAAAACTCTGATGCCAAACCTGGGATTAGCAGCAAGAAGTTTGATGACCGGCCCAAAGGGAAGCACGCATCGTCAGCTACGTCTAAAGAGGACTCATGGACCTTATTTAAACCACCCCCAGTTTTTCCAGTGGACAATAGCAGTGCTAAAATTGTTCCCAAAATTAGTTATGCAAGTAAAGTTAAAGAAAACCTCAACAAAGCAGCTCAAACCCCATCCACGTCGTCTTCGTCATCTTCATCGTCTGCTGGGGAAACTCAGGCCCAGACATCGAGTCGACTGTCCCAGGTCCCCATGTCTGCTATGAAATCTGTCACTTCTGCCAGCTTCTCGAACGGGCCGATCCTCGCGGGGACCGATGGAAGTGTGTATTCCCCAGGGGCCCAGCCACTGCTCTCCACTGCTGCTAGTACTGTACCATCGACCTCCTCCGAGTCAGTACCCCAGGACATGAGTACAACTTCGACAGCCCTCGAACAAAAGAAATCTGGCCTTTTTATCTACCCTTCAAATATGCAAACTGTGCTCCTGGGGACAGCGCAAGTCGATTTCCCTTCACAGACGAATCAGCAGAACCTGGGGGATATCTTCCAGAATCAGTGGGGCTTGTCTTTCATAAACGAGCCCAGTGCTGGACCTGAAACCGTTGTGGGGAAATCTGCGGATAATCAGTTAATGGAAGTGACATTTCAAGGGGAATATCCTGCCACTTTGGTTTCACAGTGTGCTGAAATCATTCCCTCAGGAACTGAACAACCTGTGTTTCCTAAGGCTTATGAGCTGGATAAACGGACTAGCCCTCAAATTCTTAGTGCTATTCTTAAGCCTGGGACTGCTGTTGAGGGTGGTGTCTTAGCTTTGGAGTCGCATCACACAGGTGACCTACAAAAGGCAGACACCGGTAGCCAAGGTGCTTTAGTGTTTCTTTCAAAAGACTATGAAGTAGAGAATCCTCTGGCCTCTCCCACGAACAATTTGCTAGCCTCCGCCAAAGAACAGAGGTACCAGAGAGGCCTAGAAAGGAAAGATAGCTGGGGTTCTTTTGACCTGAGGGCTGCTATTCTATATCACACTAAAGGTAATGGCTTAACTTGCTGCCTAAGGGCGTTCTCTCTTTTTTTTTTTACTTTTATTTTTATAAGTACAATATTCTAACGTGATCTGTTCCTTCCAGCAATTCTAATTGTTTTAAAAATTACCCTTTTTTTTTGCTTGCATAGCTCTCATGGCAATAACGGTTTGGGGAAGTTACTCAAATGGTGGTTTAATTAATGTGAAGAGGTATTTGTTTCCCTGTTACCCTGGACAAGCATGAGTGGTGTTTATAGGGATGATACTTAGCAGGTCCTCCTAAGCCACTTGGCATTGGAAGGAGTTAAATGTGTAGGTTCAGCTACTCTGTTCCAGCTGTACCAGGTGATATTCTGTCACTGTGAAGGCTTCATCGTCTGTACTCACACCTCTGCCACCAAAGTGTTGCAGCTTCTCCCCTGGGCAGATCAGACCATGAAATCATGGCTTTGAAGGAAGAAAAAATTATTCCTACAGCTGTAGGTGTGATTTATTTTTTTAAATGTGCCCCACACACACTTTTCCCCTGCCCTTGAGTATTACGGCAACAGCAAGACCAATCTTTTCTTATCAGCTCCTCTGTAAGCTGCAGATTGAATTCTCTCCTTGTCTTTGTAGGCCACATCTTTCGGATGATTTTATTGCTTTCATGGAGTCCTTTGTAGTTCAGCTCCCTTTTTTTCCTGCTTTTTTGAGATTGAAATGACTCAAACATGATACAGACTCTTTAAAATGGGAACGAAGAGAGGGAAGCCTGTGGGGTGGCTTGCTTTCTGCTTTAGCCTCAGCCTCAGAAGCTCTGAGGACTTGGGGCAGTTCTTGGCTTTTGGTGCTGGCACAGTGTTGACAGGAGCCTGGTTGGGTGGTCCCTTTTGCCACAGTGTTATTTACTCACTCTTGACCAGCACAGGGGCAGTTCCTTTTTTTTGACCCCCCTTCCTTCTCCCTGGCCCGTCTACTCTGAAGGGAGCAAGATGATCATCCTTTCTTTGTTTAGTATTCCACATGCATGTAGGGATAATGTCTTGCTCCCCTCTGCGGAGGGTGGGTACTTGGCTTTGGCAAATTTGCTGTTTTGACCCACTGCAAAGTTCTTGAATTACCACTTCACAAACTCTGTGTAGCATAAACTCGGATGCCTTCCTGTAGTAATAACAAGCCCAGTCATTTAAAAATAATAACTTTTTTCCAGGTCATCTCCCTCTCAAGACGTTAACATTTCAAGCTCTAGTATTCTTGAGAACAGTGTTCATCAATAGATTTTATCTGAGTCCTCTCCCTTCTGCTCAGTTTATTCCAGCATGAAAGCAGGCTTTCTGTTCTCATTTTTTGTGTCTGCTTGCAGCCTAAATCTCAGCTTCCCATCAGAAAATGGGAGTATCAGAAAGCATAACATGGAAGAAAATCCTCGGTGATCTTTTTCTTAATTTTGCAAATATTCCCTAGACTTCTGTTTGCCTCTCTGTTTCTGTCAGCCTGAACTTGTGGAAAAGCAATTGTGCTGCCAGCAAGGCTCATCAGCTCTCCCATTCTCACTTGCTTTGAAAGGCAGACCTCAGTGAAACAATAGGAACAACAGGAAAATAAAGAACACTCCCATCCCATGTCCTCTCAAGGAGGTGTTAACATCAAAGCCTGGCTGCGTTGAGCTCCTCTAAACACAGGAGTTAATTACATTTGTTGGCAAGAATGGCCACTTAAAGCACCCGTTAAAATACTGTTCTCTGCTCTTCTTCTGCATGTGAATGGTCTTGCTTTGAGCATCCAGAGCAAACACCCTCATGATGGCCCGGGGATACCCAGTCCTGCCCCAGCACTCATCTCTGCTGATTTCTTTTTCACGCTGTGTATGTGCCATCTTCAAGGTGTTACTTAGGGGTAAAAAATGATGGATATTTCTGATCAGTGTTGTCATTGATGCAGTGATGGGTTAGTGTTCAGAAGCTGTTGCTGCTTTACAAAGCAAGAGACCGGTCCAGGTCTTAGTACTTCTGTAATGGTGGTGGGTGTTGCATTTCATCCTTGGGGTGAGTGGGGTTAAGGAATATTTGGAGGAATGGTGCCTCCTGACCTCTCTTCGTGGCCGTGGTCCTGCAGCCAGAGCCCACCGTGTGCTGTGAAATGCCTCCAAACCGGAGCTGCGGGGTGTGTTTGCAGGACAGCAGTGCAGGGGTTAATTCCCACACTGTTCTCTCCGTTTATCTTGGGCTGTTTTCCTGAGGACCAACTCCAAGCCAGTCAGTTCCTCTGCAGTAGGAAAAGAACGATTTCACTCAGTTCCTTTTCACAAGCTGCCTTTCCCTCCTTGCTCGGGAGAGCGTGTGGGTTTGCCTGGGTTGGTGTTAGGGCATTCCAGGCACTCGGGTCCTCAGACTGTTTGGTTTTGATTTTGAGAGTCGGGTGAACTTCTCCCTCTCGGATTGATCTGTTTGCTTTTGAGCAAAGTCTCGGTAGTTTGATCTTTGCATCTGCCCTGCCCTTGGGGTTATGAACACAAAGAGAAACGATCACGGGACAAGGACAGGGGTGAGTGTGGAGCACTGTGGGGTCCTGGTGTGTTCCCTGCCCTGAGCTCCATGTGCAGTGGTTCAGTGCAAGGATGAAGCTCTGGGTGTTGCAGAGAAGAATGAGCTGTACTGTGAGTGGTTGCAGTGCTTTGAATGTCACAAATGTGCACCCTTTTTTGCACTGTTTGTGCCTCTAACTGTGACCAGGTTGTCTGGATCCTCATCCTGGACTGTAAATTTCTCTGGGAAAGCCTCCAGCTTAGTCAGTAGCTTTGTTCCAGCAAACCAGGCTTTCCTGTGCGTGGTTTGCCCAGCAACTGCACAGGACATTATAAACCGTAATTGCTTCACAGCTTCCCTGTGGAAAGATGGATGGAGGAGGTGGCACCCAGAGAGAACTGGCTCTGGTACAGTGCTCCTGTAACTCACCACAGTGTCCCTGAGTGCTGGCAAGGCCGTGCTGGGCTGTGAGGCTGCATGGCTGCAGAGCACAGCGAGGTCCTGGTGGAGGATTCCTGTGTTCCTTTGCCTGCACCCTGACTGCTTTTTCCTCAGAAGTCAGAGCACTGGGGACGTTTAGGCAATGATGATGATGCACCCTCTTGTTCTTCTCTTGGAAGCATTTCCTGTTGGTTTCCTTGTACCCCTGCTTCATGCCTTGCTTCTTTTTTTTCCCCTCTGTTTAAAGGGCAGAAAGACTCTCTTGATCATCTGATCTGCTTGAGTGTAAAACACAATCCTTCAGTGTGGCTGCCTTCGTTGACAGCCTGTGCTGCTCAGTGGTTGTGATGATGCCTTGAAATACTCATGGGTGACAGATCTGATTTACCAAGGGAGATCTGATTTAGCTCAGCACTGGTAGACCTGCTCTGGATGTGCTTGGAGACAGGGATGGGCTTCACATGGGTGGCTGGAAGGCCCAGGAAGGAGTGGTGCTCTCACTTTGAGTCATTGTTCCCTATCTAGGTTAGAGTTGAACTTTTGCCTTGGTGTGGCATTGCCAAAATCCTTATCTTTTTGAGGTAAAACTGATTCTTGCAGTTATTTTGGTCTTTCAGATAGGGAGGTTGAGTGTACGTCAGCTTTACTTGCGTTGAAACCAGCATCTTCTTACAGCTTTATCCTTCTTTCAGAGACAACTGGATAAAACACTTCATATCGGAATAATTGTCAACGCTTTGGAGAATTTTGTCATGTTCAGGCAGTTGCAGTCTTCCAGGCCAGGCTGTCACTAACACTGAGCTCTAGATGGCAAGCTTTGTGGTGGGAAGCTTAGTAATTTGCTTGTCCTGAGCTAAAAAGCAAATAATTGAGGCCTCCAGCTCAGCTGCACAGCAGCGAAGACCACATGGGTGGAGGAGAGGGAGCTGCAGGGTTTCCCTTGTTCTTGCCCCTGAGTTCCTGCCCGTGCTGCTGCTTTGTTCCTTCTCAGCATCTCGGTCGCAGCAGCATCTCTGCTCGCGTGAAGAAGCAGGAGAGCAGCATGGAAAATAGAGCAAGGCAGCGTGGGCCAGCCAGGAGTGGCATTCGCCGGAATGGTGAACTGGGTCAGAAGAAATAGCAGAGCTGTGAATTCAGCAATTTTCATCCTTTACATCAGGAGAGGGGGGAAGAAAAAGCCTTGGTTTCCCATCCCCCCCTTGGTGGGAAGGGGTTAGAGCTCGCTCTGTTGGTTCTGGCCTTGTGGGGCCTGAGCTGTGGGGCAAAAGCTGATTTAATTCTCCTTCCAGTCCCTGCTCTTTCCAGTTGTCAGGATGAGTACAGCGTATGCTGTACAGCCATGAGTCTCCACAGCATGGAATACTTATTCTTTGCTGTGTTTCCAGGGCAATCCCCATACTTAATCATTGTCCTGCAGATACAAACAGAAAAAATCAGACAAGAATGGTCCCTTCATGTTATTTCTTTAGTGTTGTATTTAAGGGATGATTTGGGGATTTATAAGGACAGTGAAATAGCAGTGTGGCATTGTGCAGACACTTCTGTTAGTAGGGACTGCCTCTCTAGCAAGGAAAATACGTGTAAAAGTGCCTGTCTTAGCAAGTTATTACAGAAACACTTCTTTCCTCTCCAAGGTTATGTACCAGTCCTGCTGTAAAGTTTATTGACCTACGAGGAATCCCAGCACAATTCACCGGAGTGTGCCTCAGTCTGTTCCCGACATCAAAGCTTTCCTCCAGTGACCCTTTGTTTCAGTGATAGTCCCCCGAAAAAGTGGTTTAGGTGGATGTGGCTGGGACAGTCTGCCCCTGGCAGTTCATCAGCAAACCACGAGCCTGAGGGCTGTGGAGAGGCCAGCAAATTGTAAAAAATCCTGGAAAACGAGAGGTTGGAAGGGGCACAGGAGGTGACCTAGTTCTGCCCCTGGCTTGGAGCAGGGCTGGCTTTGATGCTAGGTTGTGCAAGGGTTTATTGATGGTGTTTTCTCCAGCTAGGTTGGAGTCCACTTGAGAAGAAAGTTTGCTGTTTCCCCAGCCACGTGTCTGGTTTTGGGAATGGTGGCTCCTGTTGGGCAGGTCTTTGGAAAGCAGCAGTACTGGGTTTTGGGGCAGTGTCTGAGAGACTGGACTTGGTCTGGTGGCAAGGATACCCCTTTTCTCATGCAGGGTGAGCAACTGTAGGAGTCTTCTGCTTAAACTCGCTCTGGAAGCTTTATCCAGGAAAAAGAGGCTCAAGAAAAGAGCTCTTTGAGCCTGAGGGTGAAGGGCTGAAAGCAGGCTTGGGGCCTCTTGTATGCCCAGTTCTTGGGGGCTGTCTTTCCTGCTGCTTGGCTGGAGCCAGGCTTTGGGCAGCAGTGGCTCTGTCCACCTGGTCAGTCACCAAGTCACCCTGGGACAGTGGCCATGGCATTTGTCACAGCACCTTTTGTCAGTCATAGGTGACCACAGCCTGGAGCTGGCAGGAAAACTCTATTGTATTACCAGGCAAAGCAGAGTAAATCATACAATTCCATTTTAAGATTGAAGAAATCCCTTTTTCCCCCTAGTTTTGTGTTGCAGTTAGCCTAAGACTTATTTTTTTTCCCCTTGTGAAGTTGTTTCACTTGGTTACTGTGCTCAAGCTGTGCTGTCCCCTGTCCCTGTGCTGCCAGGTGGAGGGGAGGACCTTGCTCTGCTGATGGCAGGTGATACTTAGTAAGAGCTGTTGCTGCATTTTTTGCTGATGGTCTTTGGTTCTGTAGCTTGGTCAGGCTGAGCATCTGCCAGCCAGTGTGTCCAGGTGTCTGGGATTTCCAGGACACTTTACACCACCCTCCCTTTCTGAAGGAGGAGAAGGGAAGTTGAAGTCTGAAAAGGTTGTAGGTTTGTTAGATTTTTTTGAAACAGAGTTTTGTCAACTTAGTAGTTTTTTGGTGTGTTCTTGACAGTACCTCTGTTTGTATATCTGTTTGTCTTATTGTCAGATACTCTTAATACTAGGAGTTCACATTCTTGTGGTGTCCAGAGGAGTTAAGACCAAATGAAGTGCACAGGACACCGCAGTCTGTGCATGGGGATATAGTGGTGGCTGGTGCTTCAGCTCTGCCCTGTATTTGATGCTCAAACGTTTCTCTAATGTGCAGGAACTAACAACTCAAGAGTAGTTTTCTGTCCCCTGCCTTTGGGGAAAGCTGTTAAAACGGGAGATGTTCTTTAGCTGTTAGGAAACGATGCATCAAACTGCGCTGAATGGAAAACTCGCTCCACGGGAGGTAATTTTAGTAGCTGGTTCATTTTACTTCAGGGGAATCTGCATCTGGCAGATGAGGGAGGCAGTCCCTCGACAGCCTGCTTCTATCCCTGGGCTGTTAGAGGCTGGCTACTATTCCCAAAGCACTTAGGGCTCCCCAATAGAAGTGCAAAGTGTTGCTGTTACTATCCTGACGCAAAAATAACAGACCTCGTAAAATTTCGTCGGGGCTTTCCTTACAAAAGGCTTAATTGTGCAGGGAGGGCTGGCAATATTTATTTGCATGCAATTTCCTGCCCCAGGGAGCTGGAGATTGTAGCAGACAAAGGACAGATGAAGGGTTGGAGAAGGGAGGCGATTGATGGAGGTGACACTTGGCACACATCGTGCTGAGGCCATGGGCTTTGTAGGGCTTTTTCTTCTTCCTTTCCCATGCTGGTTAGTTTACTTACTGCCTTGTTTTGTGCTTTACTGCACATCCCATGTAGCTTGATAATCCCTTGCCATTCCCTTTTCCTAGCCCCTACCAATGTCCTGTCACCCTCTCTGGCAGAAAAGAGGCTTGAAAGGTGGTTCTTGCGGGTTGTGTTCCAACTAAATACTCATTTTCTATAATTTTGTCTATTGGACTTGGGCACAGGGTACAGTCAGTGTCCTAATAAATATCTAGCTCACGAAATTCCAACTTGATAGCAGCTCAAAATAGTTATTTTTAATGGTTCTCTGAAGATGCGACTTTGTTTGGGGGATATTTTAAAGGGAAGAGCCTTCTGTTTCTCAGTGTTAATGAAAAGAGCATTTAACTTTACTGTTATTTCTTGGGTAAACAAAAGCACATGCTTGTCCAGGGAGAACTGGGAAGGGTTTGCCTTTAGCCTGCAAATGTGTTATAGAGGTAAACTGGGGGAAGAGCTGCAGGCCAGGCGTGTGGAGCATCACACCTTGCTCCTGGACAGTGCAGAGCTGTTCACACAGCAGCCCTTGCCTGGTGCCTCAGCACGCTGTGAACCACGTGCAGCTCGCTGTGTCCAGCAGCTCTCATTTCACACACACTAAACATCAGCTTGTGAAAATCATCTCTCCAGGCTCCTTGTTGAGGCTCTAACGTGCAAAGCAGCGTTGGAGTCAGAGTGGTAAAGCCTGAAGTTAGGTTGTGATATGTAGGACTGGTGAATGGTGATGACATTTCTGATGCTCAGCTTGGCTCTCTGACCCTTAAGACCATGTTGCAGCCATCCCTTTGCCTTTTATTGCTGGATTATTCATGTCAAATTTGTGTAGTCCTGTGGGCTGGGCTGGGGCTGTGCTGCTGGGTGGGATGGGCTTGGCTCTGTTTGAAAGCCTCAGCACAACTGCCACACTTGGAAGATTAAAGTGTGTTTGGAGTGGTCTCTAATGGCAGCATCAATCTGCATAATAACAGTGGTCTCCTTTTGCCTCCACAGAAATGGAAGCGGTTTGGAATTTGCAGAAGCAAGGTAAGGATGTTGGAAAGAATAAATGAACCAAATTGCTGTGTCTGTTGGGATGGGGGATGAATGAGAGTGGATTTTCTGTGTCTAGAGATGCCTGGGTTCAGTTCTTCAGCGCCTGTGGTTTGTAGTCTGGATTTATCTCTGTTTCAGATCGCTGAAAGTCAGGACAATGAGCTTTGCTATAATGGTGAGCTGCTTGGAGAGAAGCAGAATCTCTAAAAGAGCAATAAACCCAGCGTCAAATTAGATTTAATGACTCTTCCCTGTGTGTATACAAAATTGCTTTCTATTTCTGGTGTTGGGTGTCACATCCAGTAGTAGGTTTTAAATTCTGGTTTATCCCCACAAGTCACCTGAGAAGAGATTTTGTGTGGGAAGAGCTGTATGTGGGGACCTGTGTGCTGCTGTGGGGAGCAAGCTCTGCTCTGGGGAGCCAGCCTGGCCTTGGGGTGGCATGGCAGGAGGGGGACATCCAGAGGAAAATTCTGTTAACCTCGTGTTTATTTTCAGCCACAGGGCCTGAAAGTAGCTTGTCCAAAACTTAGAATTCTGCTTTCTTTCCAGATCCCAAAAGGATAATCACTTATGATGAAGCCATGGATCGCCCGGATCAATGAAGGTAGCAAGACACGACTGCCTGTTATAACCTTTCTGCAGCATTTGTGCTGTTCGTGGGGGACAGAAAGGCTTTTATGCTCCTTCTAAATCTTCAGTGCAGCAGAGGAACCATAACTAGAATCACAGGATAATATATACAAATATATATATAGTTATTTAAAAATGGCAACTGAAAGTAATTAGACTTCTTAAGGAATCTGAAAATTTATTTCAACGAGACTACACACGTGATTATTTAATCTCCGGTACTGAATAGATTTTTTTTTTTCATTTTTGTTTTGTTTTGTTTTTGTTTAAAGAGTGAATGCAAGTGATTAAGGAATACAGACTCAATTACAAGCCCGGTTTCAAAGTTCCTGCTGTCGTCTACATGGGCAACAGCAACCCACTGGAGAGGCATTTCCACTTGACAAGGTTTCTGTTTCTTGTTCTGTGACTGTAGTGACACACTAATCACAGGGAAATCAGGATGATTCACCATCCTTCATCTCCCCTTTCCCTTCCACCTCCTGTTTGGTTTCATTTTTTTTTTTTTCTGATTTGTTTTCCATTGAATGCTGGAGAAACGCCTTGAAGTTTGGAGAGTTTCATTTTTTTTTTTCCAGAGAATTATAATCCGCATGTTTTGCCAGGAGTAAAGCAGCAATCCTATGCTGGTGATATTGTCTTAAAAGGATCATTCTGCTGAGGGAAAGATGGTAATACTGCAGTTCTAGGATGCATGGTGAAGTCACACAGTTGACCTGGCTCCTGTTACACGTTGGACTATTGCAACTGAAGAGCTATTTCATTTTAAAAGACAACATGGAAAAATAAGCAATCTGTTTAGGCATTTAATATGGAAAAAAAAAACATCGAAAAAACCCACTGTTCCCACAGTTTAATGCTATTGTATTACTGGGAGCAAGAAAAAAAAAAAAGACAAAAAAAAGTATCTTCTGCTTTCAACTGTAGGTGCTTCATATTTGCTCTGTCTGTCTCCTAACACTAAATGTGCTGGATTTTTTTCCCATTTTCGTTGGAAAACTGAAGAGGAATTGAGTTCTGCTAACTTTCACCCTTCTTGAATTATTTTTTCTCTTAAAAAAAAATTTCAAAATAACAAAAAAAGGAAAAAAGTTGAAAAAAAAAAAGAAAAAAAAAAAGGGAATTTGAATCCTTTTCAATTTGTCCATAGAATGCCAATGGCTGGGCTTCCTGCCCCTTGGAAATGCTCTTTTATATTTTAATGCAGTCTGTGTATTTCCGGGCTCTGCTTCTAATTATCTCTTAATAAAAATATATTTTATTACAAAAAAATGGAGGACTTAGGAATGAAAATAATAATTTAAAAAAATAATAATAAAAAAAAATAATCCCAGGGAAAGGAAAGCTTCCTAGCAGTGGTAGGGAAGGCTGAGCAGAGTGCAGGCTCCAGCTGTGTAACCCCTCTGTCCCATTGCAGCTTGTGTAATGTGTCCAAATCATCAGGGGGTCGGGTAGTTTTTCTGGGTTTTTTTAAAAGGTGGAAAGTTCACAGGGTCCAGTGCAAGAGCGAGAAATGAATAAAGCAGAATTGGGTTTGTTGACCAGCCCCAGCTCCCCATGGAGCTCGTTGTGGGTGTCTGTGACCTAATCCTGGCTCCTGGGTATCCAGGTCAGCAGTTGGTGTCTCCTGAAATGAGACTGGACCCTCTGGGGCATTACAAGGAATAGATAAACCCAAAACTTTGGCATACCCTTTGTGCCCAGACCTGTCCATCAAGGTGTTGGTCACCAGAGGGTTCCACAGGGCTCCATCCTCAGCCCAGCTCCCTCCAGCTTCTCATTGACAGCCTGGGTGCAGGACTCAAGGAGATGCTAATTTGTTGGCACACTAAACTGGGAGGAACTGGTGACTCCCTCCAGGGCAGAGAGGCCTCAGCAAATTAGAGGTGGGCCATCACCAACTGCATGAAGTTTAACGAGGGTGAGTGTTGGATTCTGCACCTGGGATGGGCAGCCCCAGATAGACTGGGGAGTGAGAGGCTGGAGAGCAGCACCATGGAAAGGGAGCTGGGGGTCCTGGTCCATGGCAGCTGGATCTGAGTCAGCAGGGCCCTGAGGGGCACCAGGCTCAGCATCACCTGTCCTGCTCTGCTCTGCACTGCTGTGGCCTCACCTCGAGTTCTTGGGGCAGTTCTGGGCACCACAGAGTAAAAGAGACCCCTGTTAGAGAGCATCCAAAGGTGGCCATGAGGATGGGGAAGGGTCTGGAGGGGAAGCCTTATGAGATCACTTGGTTTGTTCAGCTGGGGAAGGGGAGACCTCATTGTGGTCTTCAGCATCCTCCCAAGGGGCAGCAGAGGGGCAGGTCCCAATCTCCTCACTCTCATGACCAGTGGCAGGGAATGGCCTGAAGCTGAGTCAGGGGAGGGTTAGGTTGGAGAGCAGGAAAAGGTTCTTCACCAAGAGGGTGGTTGAGCACTGGAACAGGCTCCCCGGGGCAGTGGTCACGGCACCAAACTTGTCTGAGTTGGAGAAGAGTTTGGACAATGCTTTCAGGCATGGGATGGGATTCCTGGGGTGTCCTGCACAGGGCCAGCAGTTGGACTCGACGATCCTGATGGGTCTCTTCCAACTCAGAATATTCTATGATTCTATCGCTTTCTTTTTCT
>VZTG01009773.1:311955-328061 GCA_013397845.1 Melanocharis versteri | reverse complement strand
TTTTTTTTTTTTTTAATTAGGAGTATGTAGCATGTGGTTTTTTTAAATTGTTTTTGTACTTTTAATAAGATTGTTCCTGAATGAGACGCTCAAGTTCATGGTGGGACAATGAAACTGAATTCTGTACCTTGTGTAAGACGCTCGCTTTCTGCCATGCTTAAACATTTGACTATGGATTGCCTACTCCATTTGATGTATCCAAAGCTATATAGTATAATACTGAGTGTGATACTATATAGTCATCATGTATTGTATCAGTCCAGGTTCAGAAATGTGTGGTTGGCCAGTCGCAAATAGTTCTGTTTCACCTATAAACTGTACCACCTCTGCAGGTGTGTGTAACTTCAAGATGTATAACATGTTTACAGATGTGCCCGACATCTAGTCCTCCGACGTTCCTATTTTTAATTCTGTTGAGTCTCCCAACTGCTTGCCAAAAGTTGGAATTGCCTCCAGCTCCGCTGCTGAAGGGCTGGGGCGTTCCTGAGCTTTAAAGTGTTGAACAAACTGGATGGTGGGGCTGGGAAAATGAAGGTGGAAGAAATGTTCTTTTTCCTTTTTTTATTATTATTATTATTATTTTCAAAAATTTGAAGGCTAATTGCAAAGTTTCCAGTTTGTTTTACTGGCTTTAAGGCTCTGCTGTGTATTTATTTGCCTTGTGTAGTCACTTGTCGCCTTAAGGGCTGGGTTCCATTAAAAAAAAAGAAAAAAAAAAGAAAAAAAAAGACAAAAACACCCTGTTTTGCTTCCCTGGGGTCTGTGCTGTCCTGTACCCCTGCCCCAGGTCTGTGCTCGGGGCGATGCAGGAGTTGAGCAGCACTAACCCTGCGCCTCTAGAAAGGTCTGAGTCTTGCTGAATATTTGAGGACTCTCATCTTGGCCTAGTCCAGTCTGTCACCTAAATAGCAAAAGAAATGCTGAGAGAAACACGGTTCGAGCACTGGGTTGGGCTGGATTTCCCCCGATGCTCATCCCTGTGGCTTTGCCTCGCCAGCAGGACCCATCCAGAAACGCCCTCGGCAGCACCTTCTCTGCTGTATTTCTGACCATGCTCTGTTCAGATGTCTGTCTGTCTGTCTGTCTCCATGTCTCCATGAGCTCCACGGCGTGTGCTCAGCGCTAAGCAGTTAGGAATTCCTCTCTCTGAGCTCCTGTAGCTCCGGCTCCCCAATATTTCTGGGATAGACTTGCCTAGAGCCAGGCAGGACCATGGAAGGAACTTCCTCGTGCTGTCGTGTAACTCGCCCTGTCGCTGTCTGCAGTCCTCCCCAAGTCCTCACACAATTCTTAACAGAGCACTTATTAAAAATATCTTAAGATTTAATCTGTTTTCTGATTATTTTTGTGTAAACTTATAAAAAAAAAAAAAAAGGAAAAAAAAAACCAAACTGCAATTGAGCTGTGACTAATTTAGCACATCGAAATAACGATAAGGTGTTACTGATCAAGTCTCATGTTTTGTTTCGTTGGTTTTTTTTTTGTTTGACTCAGAGTATTAGTACTGTAGCATAAACCAAATAGAGCCCGGGAAGGGGAGCAGCAGCCTCCTGTCCTGGGTGTGCACCCGAGGGTGTCTGTGGGGGCGAGGAGCCGGCGGTGCGTGTGCGAGCATCTGACTTGTGAGGAGAGCGAGCGTGTATTTATTTGTGCCATTGTTTTCATTACACTGAGTAAAGAAAGTTTTAAAACAAAACCCCTTAAGTACGTGTAGTATGGGAAAGCGGCACTAAGGGTGAGATGGTGACCTATTTTTTTATTAGCTATGAAGATACTAATTCAGGTTAAGGCTTCTCTCTCGTTTCTGTTCCCGTTGTGAGTCCCTTTCCTCTGGTTCCCTTTCCAGGATGTCTGTTTATTGGAATGAGGATTCCTGCACAGGCAGGGGCTGTCTCCTTTCTCCTCTGCTCATTCCCCACCTCTCCTCCTCTGCCAGCAGGTTCTTCTGGGTGTCTCTTGTACAGGGTCTTGTGTAGTGCCAGCCAGATCCAGCTTGGGATCTGCTTGCTTTTTGGTGGATCGTGGAGTGTTCCGTGTGCTCCAAGAGGTGGTTTAACAACTGCTCCATGACAGTGGTTTGGGGCCTTCAAGTCTCTGCTCTCTCCCACTCCACCCATCTGGTGGATTGGCAAAGCAATGGCTTTCAAGCTTTGCTCAGAGTTAGGTTTTGATTTCAACCCACCTTGATCCTCTGTAAAACCTGGTGGAAATCTGTTTCTTTGACCAGTGGGTAGCTCCAGGATGTGGATTCTGCCACTAACCCACTTCAAACCTTTCCGAGCTAGTAAATCCCACTTTTTGCCTTTCACAGCTGCTGTGAACTTCTTTGAAATGTGGAAAGAAACCCAATTCTCACTAGGTTGCGAGTCCGGCGGCTGGGAGCGGGTGATAGGTGACCCAGCCAGCTAAATGGAAAGGAAAATTGCTTCCTGCTAGGAAAAAAACAGGAAAAAAAGAGAGCTGGAAGTTGTCCTCCCAGTTGTGTTTGGTTTTAGTGCTTTCACCACCGTAGCATCCTTTCCCAAGTGGCCAGTGGGTGACCTCAGGGACATCTGGGAGCGCTGGCATTCACAGCCAGAACTGCCGGTAGTTTTCCTGTGTGTCCAGCTTTTTATCTTGATTCAGTGAATTGCTATGGTGTCCCAAGCTTTCAGGAGTCTTGCCCTCTCATCCCTAGAAGACTTTTCTGCCCGTCCATCCGTCGTGATTTGTTTTCCTTACAGAGGCTGTTTACAAGGGAGCTGGTTGAGGTCGGGAGGGGACAGAACAAGGATTCACCTGCTTTAAACTGCTGCACGTTTTCACACCAGGGTGTAAGGCAGGAGAAGGGCTGGCGTGGTGGAGTAGCCAAGAAAGCCAGAGTAATTCTAGCTTTGGCCACCACCAGAGTGTTTTTCCATGTGGGAAAACCCCAGTGCACACAGCTGGGAAGCAGGAGCCAGGTCTGGTGGGAAGGAGATCTCGATGTGCTGCCTTGCAGGGATTACAGAGCTTTAGAGGTTTGCCCGGTACGTGTTACACCCCAGGGTCAGGCTGGCTCCTCTGTCCTGCCCTAGATCCTCTAAAGCAACAGGAGAGTGGAGCTGTGGATGTCTGGGGAGGTAAAAGAGCCCTGTGGTGGCCTCGTGTTCTGGGCATGATCCCATTCCCTGTGCTGGGACTGGAGCAAGAGTCCTGCCTGTACCCTCACCAGGGGATGCTGAGCTGGGTTTATCTTGACTGTTAATCAGAAAGCTTCATATAACATGTCCAGAGCTCTAAAGCCATTTTGTAAGATAGCAGTGTCCCTTTTCTACAGCCTTATTAATGAGTAGAGTATGTTTAAAAAGAAGAAAACAAACAAAAGGAAAAAAAATAATTGCTCATTTCTTTCTGTGGTATGAAAATCGTGTACTGCGAACTTCTGAACATTTAGCAAAAATGCAACTTAAGGTTTTCTTACAAAAAACAAAACAAAAAAAAAAACCCAACAAAAAAATCCCCAGCCTGTCTGCTTTCCATACGGTCTTTCCTCAGGTGCTAAATAAGGGTTCCAAAAATGGATACTGCTTTAGAAGTTTCTGCTTTATTCTTAAAATACATATTTTTTTGCTTAGGTGTTGTAAAGATATTTTAACAAGAATGGGTTTTTTTTAATGTAAATAAGATTGTGTCTTTAATTTTTGTTTTATCACCTTTTTGTCCATATTGAATAGTCTAATTTTCATTTTTATCCTTTTGAGAAGGACCCTCTTATGCCCTTCCCCGAAGACATTTCATTAAGTGTTGCTGCATTTAAGAACGAATCTACAACTGTTCATTGTCTTGGATTAATGCTGATGCTGCTGCTATAAGTAACCCTGAAAATCAAGAATGTGTGATGCACTTTTGTTTTTCGTTTTTGTTGTTTTGTTTTTTGACATGACCGTGTAGTTCCTCTGCGGATAGTTGAACCCTCCTGTAACACAGCCACTAACTGGGGGAGTGTAGGAACTGGGGGAGCCGGGGTGTAGGACAGGGGTGGACCTGATTTTGGTGCTGACCTGTGGGAATTTCTATGCAAACGCAAGCAAAGGAGAACTCTTTTAACTTGAGAGAACACTGTGCATTTTTATTTTTTATTATTCTTTTTTTCCTTTTACTCTCCTTCCTTTTCTCAAGCTGCTATTGGAAGGGTGGTGCAAATCCCTGAGGTTTTCAGCTTCTCCTTCCTCCATGGCTGGTGGTGCAGGAAAGGTGCCTGAGTAACTTGTAAGGTAGAAAAACCTCAGTCAGCTCTTGTCGCGTCTCCAGTTTTAATATATTTGTTTTCTGTATTTGAATTTATCTATAGAAGGAAATTGCTCATCTCTACAAAAAGATCTTTTCAATGCTTTATCTCAATGTGAAGTTAACCAGCAGTATTAAAGATTGCATGGCCTCCGTCCTGCTCTTATCCCAGTGCTGGGGACCCACTGGCTCCTTCTCCACCTGGGGTCGTTTTCCAAGAAAAAAGTGAGGTGAAGCCATCCACCCAGCCAAAAGCTGCCAGTGAAAGGCTTAGGAAGCAGTGGAGGGAGGTCTCACTGCATCAAGGCACGGGCAGGTCCAGAACCTCTTCTCTTCATGGGTCACGCCTGGACCATGGTGGGGGATGTGTACCCTGGAGGAGGAGTTTACTGGAGGGGAAAAAAGGGATTTTACTTGACTATTTATAGAAGACCCTTTAGGAATATAAAGTACCTCTCTGCCAAGTGAGGGAAGAGTAAGGAAGGTCTAAAGTCGTGTAGGAAAAACACTTGGGGATTACAACTGCCTGGAAAATAGTCTACAAATACATAGGCCAGAGCTCTCTGCCTGTTTAGTTAGTTTATTCAGCATCAATTTATTTCTTTTTTGGCCAGCATTTGCTCTTTTACACACCCAGGTGTGTGTGTACATCTGACTCAATGTGCCTTGCATGTGTGCTTAGTCTTTCTGGAGAGAGGTGGTGGGGTCTTGTGCCTGGCCACGTCCCCATCCACAGTCAAGGGTTCCTTAGTGTCCCAGTGACCCTTCGGATCAAAATGAGACCTGGACTCCAGCCTGTGTCGTGGCTGTCTTAGTTTGGGGATGATGTCCTGTGCAGTGGCACCCGTGGCTTCGGAGGGGAGTGGGAGGGAGAGGAAGAAAAGCTGCTTCGCTCTTCTGCGGACAGAAAATCAGCATTGCCATGGTTTGCCTGCAGAGCTAAAACAAGCCAAGGTCTGGAACCAGCTTTGCTGGAGTTCAGGCTCTCTGTGGCACCATGATCCCATTATCCAGGGGATTTATTCCCTGCCAGGTTGTGGTTCTTGTTTCTGTGGGGTTTATGAGAGGTTTTTTGTAAAGGAGAAGTCAACGCGCCTTGCTTGAAGTTAGCGAAATCCAAATGCTTGTGTTTGCAGTCAGTGACTCAGAACTCCAAGCTGTGCAATTCTGGGTTCTCCATCTCCTGCCCCAGCGTGTGGTGATTCTGTCCGAGTCTTTCTGTACTTCTGCCACAGTAAATGTGAAAGCTTGCTTGCATTATTTTTTAGAAATGCATTTTGCACACTCGGGTTTCGCTGAAGCTCCGTGAAAAAGGTTAGTTTGAAGCAGATGAATAAAGCTATGCACATGTTTTGAAAGTTTAATTTGTGTCTCATTACCAGAAGTGACTTATCTGCCCTCTTTTGCATTCCTGTGCTGTCATTGCCTCCATTCTCTTCACCATCTCGGAGGGTATGATGTAAGGTGACAGTTCTTTGCTGACAGCTGTAGCAGAAAACTGGCGCTTCTTGATTTTTTTAGTAGCCTTTCTCTCTCCTTTGCTTTCTCTGTATCTCTCTGTATAGCTATATAAATATATATATTATTTTTTTATTTTAAAGAGCCTACTTTAGTAATCGAATCGGAGGGAGCGGGGTGTGCTGGCTTGTGTTTCAGATACACTTTGTGCTGTCGGATGAACCAGTGCCCTTTTTGTCTCCGGGGAGAGCGTGGTGGTGGCACCCACCAGTGTCCCCGTGGGGACGGGGAGCCCCCACGCAAAGCAGCTTTGGGGAGGGGATGGAGACCAGTCCACTGCGCTGCAGGCCGGTGGCGTGGGCAAACTCGAGGCTTCTAATGACAAAATGAACCAAGAGGAATCCTACCGCTGTGTATTCCCACTGTGAGGCAGGAGGGACAGGGTTCCTCACTATCCCGCTGCGGCGCTGGAGTGGAGACTGGGTTCCCTCCAGCCTCGGGGGTGAGAGCTTTATTTTGGTTTTGTTTTCATGCGTTGGGTGCGTTGGGTTGCAGGTACCACCTTTGGAAACGTGTTGCTTAGCCCAGAGCCTGTGTGCGGGAGAGTTGGGATTTAGTGACAGGAGAAGGACCCTGGCAGCTTTCTCCTCCTGTTCCCTTCGCCGTGGCAGAAATTTGTACTAACTTGACAGCTTTTTTTCATACAGAACAGGGCTGCTTTTCTATCTACCATCACACGTGTACTTACACACCTTCAGCGGCTTCCCAGCCTCTGAAGGTCCTCAACTTGTTTACTGGGGGGGACCGATGCCCCTCTCTCCCCCTTCCCTGAATATTTCAGTGTTAAGGGCGGTGCAAAACACAACCGCACACTTCGACTGCGAGCTGGGGCCGGAGAGATCCCTGCGGGCAGAGCCGGGCGGGGTCTGTCTCCTCTCCTGCCCCCCTTCCCCGTCGATAAGTTCTCATTTTGTTCCTGGTTTGTATTCAAATCGCTGCGAGGGGTTGTGCTCTGCCTGCTCAGGAGCTGAATTACCTCTGACCTGCGGAGAGGGGCAGCCCCTCTTTGGTGTCGATGTTGTAGTGTGCGACCACACGGATCAGTAAAGGTAGTCTTTGTTTCCTTCTCCCCTCCCCGGTAATTTCTGATTAGGTTAATGCACTCTGTGTGCCCAGCTGGAAAAGCGTAGGCGTTTTCCCGGTGGTGAGAGGGTGGCTAGAGGAGTTTAGTGTAAAACCTGCTGTAGCTGTGTCTGGCGCAGCCCCTTGCGCTGGTGTGGGTGATGTCACGGACTGTAAGGATAGCTAATGTCCATGAGCTGTAATGGCATGATGTATCTTTACCAATGATGATGTCATACTTCACACTAAATGTTTTAAAAAAAGAAAAAAAAAAGAAAAAAAAAAAACCAACCTTACCTGAAATTTTGTTTATTCTGCACCAACAGGTCTTCAAAATTTATCCAAATTTTATTATTTTATCAGGAAAAAAAAAAGAAATTTGTGTAGATCGAATACGTTAAGACAGACAATAAGTGATGTAAATTGTTGAATAAAAATTTTAAACTTTGTGGGTGTCAGTGTGACTTTCTTTTTTGCGTTTTCGGGGAGCAGCCTGGGTTTAGATCCCAGAGCCCACGAGCTGTGTGTACACAGGTGGCATGGCTCAGTGGGGTGGAGTCTGGGTGCTCTTTACTTTGTCGGGGGAAGGAGAAGGCAGGGAGGGAAAAAAACAAGGGTTTCTGTGCAACAGTGGGGGTCTGAACCTCCCTCAGTGTGAGCCCCAGCCCAGCTTAAAATAAGTAGGAAAGAGTCTGGTCCCTGCTCCTGGGATGGGGATGGGCAACCTCAGCCCCAAACACACACCAGCAAACACACACCGAGCTGATTTATCTTTTTCTTTCAGTCACATTTATTGGCAATTGTGGCAGTCGGTACCGTTCTGGGAGTGTTGTTCCATAAGCAGTGGCAGTACGAGAGGGAGGTGGTTATTTCGGGAGGGGAGTATTAGCACCAAGAGGGAGCTGGTGAGCTTTCGAAACCTTGCAGAGATGTACTGGGAGGTGGGGAGCTACTGCTGGACACGCCTGATGGATTGGATCTGGGAGGTCTGGGCGTGCGAACCCCACTCTCTCCAGTGCTTGTAGTCTCCACCGTGGTGGTCAGACTCCAGGACGTACTGGTAGCCACGGTACCCGGGATACTGGTAGCACACCCAGCTGGAAGAAAAGGACAAAGAGGTAAGCAGGGGGGGTGACAGGGTGTCCCTGCCGTGGTGGCACAGCGATGGCAGCGGATTGTCCCTGCTGCTCCCCATCCTTGGCCCGTCACTTACGCGCCGCACTGGATCTTCATGGAGCCCACTTCGTTGTTGGCCCAGCCCATGGCCTGCAGCGAGGGGTAGTCATCAGCAATCTCCCACTGGCGGCCGATGAAGTTGTCTTTCTCGAAAATGGTGATCTTGGATTCCTTGTGGTTCTGCGGGGGAGAGCAGGGGGTGAGGGGGAGGTGGTGCTCCCTCCCCAGCCTGGGTGGGAGTAGCAGGGCTGTCACTCCCTATGGCATTACTCAGGGGGTTTCCTGGAGAGGGAGGTGTTCAGACCCTGGCTGCTTGGAGTTTTCTGGGTGGCTGGGAGGTGCCAGCTATGCCACAGCTACCGTCTCAGGCTGGCTGTCCCCTAGCTCTGGTCATGTACAGCTTGCCCAGAAATTCCCTCAAAAGCTTTAAAAAACAGGGCAGAAAGAGCAAATCCTGCTGGGACTGGGGGGGGGGAAGCGCTGAGCCTGCTCCTGGCGTAGCTGTGTTTTCCCTTCCTAACCTCACTGCCGTGGCCTGGGACGTTTTAAGGGGCTCAGAGCTGCGTGGGACACTCACGGCGGAGCAGACGGGGCGGAAGGACATCAGGCGCTCGATGTGGTAGGCATTGCTGCCGCTCCAGGCGTCCCAGCGTGGGTACTCTCCCCTCTCCAGGATGAACTGCTGCCCGCAGAAGCCGGTGTGCTCGTAACCGACCCAGCTGCAAAAACAGAGCGACGGCTGCCAGGCCTTCCTGCAGCAGCTCGGGGCATCCTGCTGGGAGCTGGCACAGGGGCAGGATGTAGGGGCAAGGAGGAGGTTGGGGTCTGGCCTCTGCCCACAGGTTGGGAGGAGAGGAATTGGTGCTGGATGTGGGCAGAGAACCCAGGGAGTGTGAAACTGTGAGGTACCCAGACGGCATCCCTGCCTGCAGTGGGAGATGGGGGATCCTGGGGCCCATCCTGCACAGGTGGCTCTTCCCCCTGGCTGCTCTGTCGTTATTTATGCAGACCAGCATCGCTTCAGGATGCCCCAGCTGCCCTTCTCTCCCAAAGGCCTCATCTCTTACTTGTTTCCCAATTACAACCTGACACTGCTGGATAGACCTGAATTCCTGATGCCCAAAGCAGGCAGAGCCCATCTGGCCCTGAGCAGAGAGCAGGGACCTATGGCCTTTCCTCTTTCTGCCTTCGCAGAAAGCAAACAAGGAGAGGTGAGTGGGATGCCTCCACCCTGCAGGACACATTTTGCAATCCCTGGTGCTGCCCACACAGCACCTGGGTGGGGATGTCTCCTTCAGGAGACTGGGGACAGAGCCACAGGCAGAGCAGGGAGACAGAGCCTGGGCTGGGGGTTGGAAGGTGGGTGGCACAAGCTGTGCAGTGCATGGATCCCCAGCTGATGGGGTGCAAAGGGTGCCGAGGGGCTGAGCTGGGGGAGTCGAGGGTTTCTTGCCACTGACTCTGAGCCCCAATGCCATGTCCTGCAGCCAGCCTGCCCTGTGCAAGGTGAACAGCCTGATTAGGAACACGTCAACTGGAGCAGGGAGCTGATTAGGGCGTGAGCACGCACGCTGCTGTAATCCCATTAGCATTACACGTCCTAAAGATAGCAGCACAAATCTATCTCGTCTGCTCCCCGCCCCGGCGGGATGCACCACGGGGACCACTCCCGACTCTCGACTCTCTGAGCTGCTCGGGAGGAGCCTTGCCTGTGCCAGGGAAGATTCCTGTGCACCGGGAAAAGCCCAGCTCCGCTCCCTACCCCTCTCAGGACTGGAGAAGCTGCAGGAAGGTTCTGCCCTGGTCTGGGAAGCTGTGCAGTGCAGGGAAAGCCCAGGGCAGAGCAGGGCTGGGCCCTGGGCAAGAGGTGGTTCTCTAGGGCCAGTGCTTCATGGGGTTACACAGACAGGATGGGGACCAGGCTAAGCTCAAGAGTCACTCACTGAGCACTGACCCTCTCTGCATCCTTGGGCAGCAACCCTGCTCCAAACCTGACTGGTCCAACACTGCAGGAGGCAGTTTTGAGTCATGCCAAAGGTGTTGCCACTGTCCTCTGGCCCTCTCTCTGTATCAGTCTGTATCTATCTGCCCGGGCTGGCTGCTCCACCCTGGCAGGGTGGGATCCTCTCATGCCTGGCTTCCCTTGGCTGTGGTGCTTGGCTCCAGCCAAGCAGAGCGGGGACAGCTGGTCCCACTCCACGCTTGGGCACCCCTCTCCCAGCCAGCCCGCCTGGGAAAGCACCCCCTCCACTGGCAGCTGGGTACTCACGCGCCACATTCCACTTTCAGGGAGCGGATGTTGTCGAAGCCACATTCCATGATGTTTGGACAGGCCGAAGTGAACTCCATCCTCTTGCCCTGGAAGTTTTCTTGGTCGTACACGGTGATCTGGAACGGAGAGCGAGCTGCCGAGTTGGAAACTGCCCAGCAGCGGCCCCAGGCAATTCAGCGCCTCTTGGAGACGGAGGGTGGCTCCGTCAGGGGGAGAGAGCCAGCGGAGGCTGCAGCGGGCACCCGTCTGGGCTGGGACACAGCCCCGCACGCCTCCGCGTCCCTGCACTGCTGGCCCCGCCACGCCCTGCCTTGCTGTCGGGGGAGCCGCAGGCTGGCCCCCGCTCCGCTCTCCTGCTCACCCCTGCGGAGATCAGTTCCCGGGGCAGCGGTGCCGTCCGGAGAGAGGAGCGGAGCCGTTCTGGGACGGGCGGGTGGCAGGGCTGTGGCTGGCGGTTCTCCCGGCCTCTGCTCCGAACGCTCTAGGGCAAAGAGGATTAACGGGGGAAAGGGCGAGGGGCACCTCCCCGGGGGGCTGCGGCTGGCGCTCTCCTCTCCCGCGACAGCTCCAGGCTTCGACGGGATGCTCCTCACTCGTGCACGTGTTTCTCTTCTCCCTCTCGGCTCTCTCCTCGACCTCTGGCCCCGGGGCTATTGCCAGACCCCTTAGGGCTGCTCCCCACCTTGCTCCACAGTGCCCACTGCCCCTGCTCACCCTGTCTCCACGGGCAGGGGAGGGCGAACAACAGCCGGTGGCTTTTGGGGACTCTGTAACTGCCTGTCACGGGGTGGCTGGCAGGAGCAGGGCACGGCTGGCCCGGGGTGCTGTGAAGAGCCTTATGAAAAACACCCCGGAGGTATTTGAGCAGGCAGGAGGCACATTCCCATGGGCAGAGGACCTGTTTCCTGTGCTCGTCCCTGCCTCAATGCCCGCTGTGCGGCTTTCCTGGCCCCGGAGGATGGGCTTTGCCCTTCTCCCTGTTCCCTACCTGCACACAGGGAAAGGCGAAATACAGGGGATGCGGGGACGTACCTTCCACGGGCCCATGGGAACAGGCAGAGGGTTTGTCTGAGCCATCTTTGCTGCTGGGTCGGTGTCTGGAGAAGGAAGGAAAAACCATTTTTGCTGCAGCATGTCCCTGTGCATCCCTGCCGCCCGCTCGCGAGGCTGGGGGACGGCTCTGTGCCCGCCACCCACGGCACCTGCTCCAGGACAGCTGCCCCACTGCTGGGACAAGCCACACCAGCCGCAGCGAGACCCTCTTGCCCGCCCCAGGATGAGGGAGGCGGCACAGTGTGGGGCTGTGGGACACATCCAAAGCAGGGTGCTCCCTTCTCACCGCTGCCGTGCCCCTTCCCTCCTCCCTGCCGTGGCACGGAGCCTGCGCGCCCGCCAGGACACAGTGCCCGATCCCCCTTTCTCCGTCCCCGAGGCCAGACCACCGCTAGGAAAAACACCCCTGAGCCAGAGCAGGGAGCTGCGGTGGGCGCGGGCTGCCCTGTGCCTGGCAGCGTCCTACAGACCCGCCTGCTCCCCTCTCCCTGCCCGGTGCCCCTTGGGAGGCACGGTGGGCTCCCATGGACAGCCCTGGCTAATGGTGGGAGACGCCGTGCCGGTGGGTGCCAGGAGTGGGGTGCCCTGCCGCAGAGGGGCTCTCAGCCCCCCGGCTGCCAGCGGGGTCGTGTGAGCCTGTCTTATGCCATGGGAAACAGCGCCGGTCCCTCTGGGTGTCTTTTGCCACCAGGCAGGAGGAAGGGTGTCTGCCAGGCCGGCTGGCAGCGGAGGGGTGAGGTGGGAGAGGTGCGCATCGGCCCAGGACTCACCTAGCTCAGGCGGTTACTGCTGCTTCGCCCATGTAATGTTTGCCTACTTCAGCGGCTCAGCTTTTATAGGGTACTGCTGGCCGGGAACCGGTGCCAGCGTTTGCAGAGCCGTCAGCACAATGCTTGCTCTGGCATTGTCCTGCTGATCCCCGGAGATTTCAGCTGCTCATCCCCATGGTCTGAGCCACATTCTTAGGGAAAAAGAAAAAAAAATTTGATAATAAAAAAAAAAAAATAATCGGGGCGGCTGTTTGCACAGATAATCTTGGGCACAAATGACTCAACGATTTGACCGCGCTGGCATTTTCCAGGGGCAATGCACCGCGCCGTCACGGGGTGAGCCTGGGGGCTGGCCTGGCCCTGGCGCCAGTTGGCACCGTGGGGACAGCGGGGACACCTCCCCGTGAGACCCCGCGGGCAGTGGGCTCGGCAGGGTGTCTACGAGGCACTGCCACTTCGCCTCACCAGCCAAGGCGTGTTCCCCGTCCCCGTGTTGGCGTGGACACCCTCCTCCCGTCGCGGGCGAGGAAGGCCGGAGGTGAGAACTGGCGTGGCCCTGGCAGACACGTCCCCACGGCCACGCCGAGCCCCAGCCCTCCACTCAGCACTGCCACCGCCGCAACCCCACACCCAGGACGCCTCTCACGGCCTCGGGGAGGCCTCGGCCCCGCAGTGACCACAGCCACCAGCCCCACAGCCCCCTTCTCACGCGGGGCTGCCGTGGGGCGGGCACGGCGGGCCCTGGGGCACCACGGCGGGCACAGCCCGGGCCGTCGGGGGTCACGAGGGGAGCGTGGCGGCTCGGGCTGCTGCCTCAGCGCATGGCTGCCGGCACAATGCTCGCCCGCGTCTGACTGCCCCTTTTGTCTCCCCGCCGGGCAGCCGCGGCCGCACAAAACAAAGCGCCCCGTCAGCGCTGCCTGCGGCGCGGCCTGGCGCCCGGCCCGGGGGACCCTGCGAGGACGCGCGGCGGGGTGGCACCCGCCCAGACGGGCCCCGTGGGGCTCTGCGGGGTCCTGGGGGACCCCTGCTGCGGGCAGGGCACGGCCCCGACGGGGGAAGCTGGGGTTTGCGGGGGTGCTTCGCCTCGCTGGCTGCTGCGGGATGGGGACAGCGGTGGGATCGGTGTCACCGAGGGGATCGCTGTGACACAGAGCCGTGGGGCGGTACCCCCAAGGCCTGGCTCGCCAGCTGGCTGTACCACCGCGTCCCAGCAAATCTGGGTCAGGGAATGGGAAGAGAAGGACCACCTGCACTCTGCAGGGATGCCAAAATGGGGGGCTGGTGGTGGGATGCTCCTGCGAAGCCTCCTCAGCACCTTCCCCGGGCACCTGCTGGGGACATCCTGGCTGAGGGGGAGGTCCGCTTGGAGCTTGCCCTCCAGCTCGCTCCAGCCCCTCGGACGTGCCCTGGTCACGGCTCCGGCCACCCCAGAGTGCGGAGGCTTTGCCAGGAGCCTGGTGCCACTAGAGGGAGAGCTCAGCCCGAGCAGGATGGGACAGCATCGGCGCATGCGGGTGTGCGGTGGGTGTGTGGCACCGCACACCCCTCTGCACCCCAGGCAGGCACCAGCCTCCCCCTGCAACAGCGAAACTGTTTCTGGATGAAAACCACGCCAGAGCAAAGCCTGGAGCTGGCAGCCACCCCAAGCCAGGGCTAAGGTGGGGGGAAAGCCCCCCCTGCAGAACCCACACTGGGCATGGCCGGGGATGGGTCACTCAGCAGATAACAGGACCCCGGTATGGCCCAGGCTGCTGCGAGCCCCCCAACCCCTCACCCTGCTCACAGTGCTGGTGGGGCAGGTGTCCCCCCCGCAAGGACCTGGGGGCACAGCGGCGAGTGCCTGGGGAGCCAGTGATGCTGGCGGGTCCACAGGTTGTCCGGAACAACTGGTTTTTCTAGATCCAAGAGACTGTAAAAATGCAGTGACCTATTTAGGGAACCCCGCGGTGCTGCAAAACAGATGCTTCCCCTCCCAGCCCGGCTCCGGGCCCTTGCCCTGGCCAGCCATCTGCGCTTGCCAGGGGCACGCAAAATGCCACTGGCACCGGCGCTCCATCCCACTTCTCCACAGAAAACCCTGGGCAACACAGAGACTTTCCTTGGATGTGGGATTTGCTGGTGCCTGGGGAGCCCCCTGCTAGGGAGAGCTGCTCAGGGCAACCCAACCTGTTTCTGGCAAAGCCAGACGGGATCATGTGGGCAGGAACAGCTGGTCAGCTTGCTGGAAAACACGGGGTGTTTAGCCCTGGGGATGTGGCGGGAGAGTGGCCCCAGCGGGTGGCTGCTGGTGGCAGGGCTGTGTGACACCGGGGACCCCGTGCTGTCCCACAGCTCAGCGGTTCCAGCTGGCATCAGCCCATCGCCACCTGCCCAGTGTGGATAAGGAAGCAGGAGCTGCCACAGGCTGTAACCGGCTGTTCCCCCCCTGTGCCAGGGAGCAGGGCAGAGGTACAGCCACACAATGTGTTCCCTGGCCACCGCAGCTGGAAAACCCTCCTGAAAGCTCAGATGGGCTCTGCCGCCCTTCCAGATCACTCGACCCCATCCCCGCTCTCCGGATGGCTGCGGCTCCCTGCGCCTGGTGCCACGTGCCTGGGACAAAGGACAGTGTGACAAAAGCAGGCGGCTGCGCTCACTGCCGCCGTCCTCCGCCCCTGCAGGGGCTGCATCTCCTCCACTGCTGCATCTCCTCCACCACTGCATCCCTCGGGCCAGGGCCCAGCACAGGGCTCCTTGCTCAGCTGCCAGCTTGCTCCTGCCATGCCCCATGTGTCCTGCTCTGCTGCTGCTGTGGGACCATGTCCTGGGCACAGGCTGTGGGCTGGAAATCACAGCCAGCTTTACCACTGTGAGGGAGGGAGGCTTGTGACACCAAGACAGGTGTGTCCCAAGAGTTGCTCACAGCCTGATGGTAGGAGAGCCAGGACCAGCCAGCGATGGTAGGATGGCAGCAGGGGTTTGGAGTGAGTCTCCTGGGGTACCTTGGGACAGGGCACTGTCCTTGTCATCTGTCTATCCGTCCTGAGCTTCCCATCAGAGACTGAGCACTGCTTGAAAAGGGCTTTTGGAAAGAGCTTGTGAATGCCTCTCCATATGGTCCCTGTTCCCAAAGCCCCACTCCAGCTTCCCTGGGCCCCGTTGCTCCCACGCCTGATAGGAAAGGAGGTTGTCCCAGCACTGACATGGCAGAGCTTATCCTGAAACCATCTGTCCCAGGGTTCTCGCTGTGTGATGAACCCCGGTGTGACGTCCCAAAGCTGGACACCAGTGGAAGGCGTGTAACAAAAACTGTGCTGCTCTCGCTGCTGAGTGTGCTGGGAGATGCTCATTGTTAACCGGGGGCTGTCTCCTGGACAGAGCAGCCACTGTCCTCACAGTCAGTCCCCGCAGGCTGACAGCCCTTGCTGGGGACAGGTGCTGCGGGACAAGCTGCAGAACGGCTCCGCAGGCAGCTCTGCCATGGCCGGCTTTGTATTCCCCACACTGGAGCCAGCGGGCACCGGTCACCCCGCTCTGGCCGGCAGCCTGGAGCCTTCCCTGTCCGGACCCAGTGCTGCTCCTGCTGGGATTCTTCCGAAAAGGAGAACCCCAGGAGTGCGTGTGTGCATTGTGCGATGCACGGGGGCCGCGTGTGCGCCAGTGCGAGAGCACAACACGTGAGTGTATGTGAGGGTCGGGGTGTGTGTGCGTGCGGGCAGAGCCGGACTGACGGTGTGTCGCGCCGGGGGTGTGCACACACCGTCTGTGCGTGTGCGGGGGGGTGCGGGGTCACCCCGGTTCGTGGGCGTGCGGGGGCGGTTGCGCCGATCCCGGGTGCGCACCGGGCTGCGGGCGGCGGTCCGTACGGTGGTTTATAGCCGGGTTGCGGAGCGCGGCGGGGCTCCCGGGTGGGCAGGGCCGCCTCTCCGCTCCGCTCCGTTCCGTACCGACCGGAGCCGCGCCCGGCGCGGCGGGCGGCGCGCGCAGAGCCGGCAGTGCCCGCCCCGGTGCGGGGCCGCCCCGCC
>VZTG01009773.1:287288-311915 GCA_013397845.1 Melanocharis versteri | reverse complement strand
GCCCGGCGCGGGGCGGGCCGCGCCCGCATCGCCCCCCCGGCGGGCCGGGCCGGGCCGAGCCGAGCTCCGCCGTGCCTGTGCCCCCGCGGCGTTGCACAACCGCTGTAGGTGGGTGGGTGTGTGGGTGCGGACCCCCCTCCGGTGCCGCCCCCCGGTTGCGGGGTGTGGGTGTGCTTGTGGCCCGCTCTTGTCTCGCAGCGCCTGTGCAGCCCCCGGTGTCACGCGTGTGCGTGTTTGCGCGCGTGTGTGTGTGTGTCACCTTGTGCGGGGCGCGTTTCTGCGTGCGGTGTGCCTGTGTGTGTCCCCGTGTCCCCCCGGCAGGGTGGCCCGTGTCAGGTGCTCCGTGTTGGGTGCCCCAGCGCCCGCTGCAGGGCTCCCCAGGGCCAGCCCTGCTTCCAGGGAGAACCCGCTGGCCTGGGCCTTTCCCGTACCACCAGGGAATTGCATCCAAAGCCATTAGCCCGGCTCGCCGCTAACCACATCGCTGTTGGGGCCAGTGCCACTGGCACCTGAGGCACCTTTTTGGAGTGGCAGGGGTGGGTGGCCCTCAGCAAGCTGCTGTGCTGGGGGTGGCCGGGGGCTCGCAGGGCTGTGGCCACCCCAGCGCCTGTTAATTTCCCCAGAGAGGAATATATGGAGCATCGGGCAAGGGCTGGGACGCGCGTCCCTAAATCGTGTGGTTTCCAGCCAGCCTGTGAGATGCAAATTGTCTGGTCAGCCAGTGCCAGAGCTAAACTTAGGGCAATTACAGGAAAGTGTGGGCACATGGCAGTGTGTTCCTACACCCCAAGGCTGGCCCTGGCACTCAGGCACTGGGGGATCCCTGCCCACTGCTCCTTCCCAGATGGGAGCTGAGCATTCCCACAGCACCTGCATCAGCCCTGGACTTTGCCCACTGACGAGCTGTGGCTCAGCCCTTCACCTTTGGCATGGGCTGGGCCATGCAGGGCGTCAGGCTGTGAATTTGGGGCCGGAAGAGGGTGATGAGGGAGCTCTGTACCGTGTGCTGAGGGGGCTGCATCCCACCTGTGTCCCCCCAGCTGGTCATGGAACCATCTCCCACCTGGCAGCCCAGCCGGGATCCCACCCCACTGCCTCTGGGTCTACCCTATAAGATCTCTCAAGCTATGTCATTTCCTGGCTTTGGGGCGAGGCAGATGATTGCACCCTGTGCACCCTCCTGGCCCAGGGTGACCCCTTGCAACCAGTGTGGGTCCCCTTTGCTGTTGGACATGGGGTTCCTGCGACAGGAGGGCCTGAAATCCTGCTCTGGGGACAGCCTGGTGGCACATCCTGGCTGTGACTCAGGTAGATCCGGGATTGTTTTCCTCTTGATACGTTCCAGCGTTGTCCGTAAGGGAAGGCACTGCAGAGGGATTTGGAAACCCCCTAAATTTCCTTGTTCTGCGGAAAACTTGTGTCCAGCAAGGAGCCATCACGCAGGTCAACCCCCATTCGCCCTGCGTGGGAGCTGGCCTGGCCGCTCAGAATCGCTGCCAGCAGCTCCCTCTCTCCTGGCACGGCATCATCCCTTCCTGGCTGGGCACAGCCAGGGCATGGGGTGCCCCAACATGGTGTGCCCGAGGAGGGGACAGCCACCAGCTCCTGTGCCAGAGTGGTGAGGGAGCACAGCCCCGCTGCTGGCATCAGGGAGCAGAGCAGGGAGGGCAGGCGACCGTGAAACTTGCCGTGCAGGTCCCTGCACGGGAGCGTGTCGGACGAGATTGCGTCTCGAGGAGGGAAGGAGTGGCTGGGAGTTTCAGTGAACGCCTTCCTCCGTGCCTGGAGCTCCCCGGCGCCCCGGCAGGGACGCGGGGGCTCGCGGCCATGGTGGGGGGGACATGGGGGAAGGTGCACCCGGCTCCTGCTTGGGTGGCTCAGGGAGGACTTTTGGCTTGGGGAGCGTTGAGATGCGTCTCCCTTTCTGCCATCTGGCCCTTCCAAGGTGACATCCTCATCTTTGGCCAGCCCAGTGGCGCGGCAGCATCCTCGCGTGCGATCCCAGAGCGCAGCCGGCGCCGGCGGGCGCCTCTCGCTTCCCTGTCACGGCTCATGCACGCCGCTGCCCCAAACACGCCTGGCCAAGGGGAGTCCCGGGGCCAGCCCGGGCTGACTCAGGGAAGGCGCGTTGGGTCTGAATCAGGAGCGAGGAGACGCTCGGCAGCCACCTCCTGCTCACGGCATCGGGCTGCACCCATCCGTGGTGGGAGCCTTCTTGGGGAAAAGGGAGCGATCCACGACGGCATTCCACGCGGGCTGGGGGCACCAGTGCAGGGCGGATGCTGCGGTCCTTGCCCCAGCCCACAAAAGTCCTGTCTCCCTGCCCCACTGCTGCCTATTGTGGCCCTGAGTGGGGCACACGTGGCTGCGGCAGTGGCCGCCAGTGCTGCCTGATTAGCGATGCGGCTGGGAACGCTGTTCCCCCTTTTTGTTGAGCGTACAAAGGCTGGGAGGCAGCCTGTGTGCCGGGAGAGAAACCACCGAGGACAAAGAGCGCGCTGGCCGCCTGTCTCCTGGCGCCGTGGCTCTAACCAGCACCTGCCTGGCGAGTGGCTCTGCTCCCAAGGGACCCCCGGGAAGGGTCCCAGCAGCCCCCTCCCTGCCGTGGGGTGAGCCCTGGGTGCTCCCAGGGGTGTAGCCCTTTTGTACAGCTTCAGGGATGCCCAGGCAGCTGTGGTACCGGTGGCACGTGTCACGCAGAGGGGACAGGAACAGGTGCAGGTGGTTCCCTCCCTGCCATTGTCTGTGCTGAGGCCCTGGCACGAAGGAGCAGCCCCCAGGATGGCAGGGCCATGGGGCCCTTTGTGGCAGCACCTGCTGTGGGTCATGAGAAGGAGCTGTGCTGTCCCCTGGTTCGGGTCAGCGATCACCCCACAGCCAGCAGTTCTGGGAGAGGAGAAAGGAAGTGGGTTGTTTTCATGTGTTTTGGGGTCCTGCCCTGCCCAGGTCCTGCTGTGGGTCTGGGTAAAGCCCCAGGTGCTGCCAGGAGGGCAGAGCAGCCAGAGCCCCGGGGCTGGGTGGTGTGGGCAGAACTGTGGCAGCCCCTCTGGCCATGCAAGCCTGACCTTGTCCCTCGGGCTGCTTCCCCTCGCTGCCTCGGAGGTATCACACACCCGGAGCCAACACTGTGCCGTGGCTTGCAGGGCTCTGTCCTCACCTGCCCTGTGGCCAGGCCTCTCCCGGGCACGCGTGCTCCTGCCCCAGCCCCGAGGGGCAGCGAGGTTCAGGGAGTTCCCTGCCATCCCTGTACGGCTTTGCCAAGGGGAAAACAGGTTTCCCGTGTCCCACTGGGTGTGTTCAAGGGCAGTGGAGACCGTGTGCCCTTGCAGGGAGATGGTCCAGGCAGTGATGGTGGTGCAGTGCTGATGCTGTGCTGGAGCCAAGGTGCAGCTTGGCACAGCACAGCACATCCATGCTCCCCAGGCAGAGCCTGCACTGCCACCGTGAGCAGTACTACCCATCCCTACAGCTGCCCAACCCTCGTCCCCACAGCCGTCGGAGAGCTCTAAAGCAGATGCTTCAAACGTGGGGAGCTTTCCTGTTGTCCTTTGTGCTGAGGTTAAGTTCCTGTGCAGTTTCCTGCCCTGTTATATATAGCTGTCAGCTCGTCCTGCGGGCGCTGCCAGCCGCCTGCTCCACTTTGGAGTTGTTTATCCGCAGCCCAAGCGCTCGATGGAGGTTGGAGGGGGGGCTGCCCGTTACCCCGGGGGCAGAGGAGTCCTATAGCACCCCATGCAGGGTGAGACTGTGGGTGCCCCCAGGCACTGGGTGTCCCCGGACACTGGGTGCACCTGGGGTTTTCCAGGAGGGAGCCGGGTTTTCTGCCCAGCCGTGGTTTTTCCCGCTGGGAGCTGGGTGCTCCCCCTGCTCTGCGCGGGATGCCCGAATGAAAGAGCGACTGTTCCTGGAGGTCGCTGGCAGCGTCACGAGCCTCTACGTCGCCCTGGCTAAAATTAGACACTTATCAGTGTTGGGAGGGATGTGATTTTACAGGTTCCTGTTTATTAGAGCAACCTTCGCTCCAGGCCGTGTTTCCGGCTCCTCCTTGGTGGGGACACTGCCCACAGCAGTCCCTGTGGTTTGCGGTGGCCAGAGCCAGGATGAGCAGCAGAAAGGCCTCTGTTTCCTCAACAAGGGGCTTTTGAACAGCAGGCAGGACGCTGGTGGCTGGATGGGATGGGGGTTTTGCCCTGGGGAGCGTTCCCTGCCGGCAGTAACTGCTGCAAAAGCTGCCGGGATATTTTCTTCCCTGCCTGCCTGTGCTGCTCCAAAACGGCTCCTGAGCTGCTGAAGGTCTTGCCTGCAGTCAGACCGGGTGCCAGGCACTGCCAGGCTTCTGGGCTTCTTTTGGGGCATCCCTGGGGGTACAGGGCCATCCCTGTTGCATCCCCGGGGCTTGGTACCCAGCCAGGGCAAGGATACATCGGCTGGGGCGGTCTCAGCCCTGTGGTGCTGCAGTCCCCGGGGAGGGTGGGAATACTGGGACATGGCCCAGGGGCTGGGGGTGGCAGCTGGGGTGACCAGTGGGGTGGGTGGAGAGGTGGTGGGTGGGTGTTGGCCGTGCTGCTCTCTGATGGCACCCTTCCTGTCTGTCCTTCTGCACAGGCGGCCGTGCCGTGACCAGTGCCCCAGCCCAGTGCCCTGCCGTGGGGGGCAACAGCTCCCAAAGCCCCCCTCCACCATGTTCAACCTGATGAAGAAGGACAAAGAGAAGGATGGGGCCCGCNTGGCACATCCTGGCTGTGACTCAGGTAGATCCGGAATTGTTTTCCTCTTGATACGTACCAGCGTTGTCCGTAAGGGAAGGCACTGCAGAGGGATTTGGAAACCCCCTAAATTTCCTTGTTCTGCGGAAAACTTGTGTCCAGCAAGGAGCCATCACGCAGGTCAGCCCCCATTCGCCCTGCGTGGGAACTGGCCTGGCCGCTCAGAATCGCTGCCAGCAGCTCCCGCTCCCTGGCACGGCATCATCCCTTCCTGGCTGGGCACAGCCAGGGCATGGGGTGCCCCAACATGGTGTGCCCGAGGAGGGGACAGCCACCAGCTCCTGTGCCAGAGTGGTGAGGGAGCACAGCCCCGCTGCTGGCATCAGGGAGCAGAGCAGGGAGGGCAGGCGACCGTGAAACTTGCCGTGCAGGTCCCTGCACGGGAGCGTGTCGGACGAGATTGCGTCTCGAGGAGGGAAGGAGTGGCTGGGAGTTTCAGTGAACGCCTTCCTCCCTGCCTGGAGCTCCCCGGCGCCCCGGCAGGGACGCGGGGGCTCGCGGCCATGGTGGGGGGGACATGGGGGAAGGTGCACCCGGCTCCTGCTTGGGTGGCTCAGGGAGGACTTTTGGCTTGGGGAGCGTTGAGATGCGTCTCCCTTTCTGCCATCTGGCCCTTCCAAGGTGACATCCTCATCTTTGGCCAGCCCAGTGGCGCGGCAGCATCCTCGCGTGCGATCCCAGAGCGCAGCCGGCGCCGGCGGGCGCCTCTCCCTTCCCTGTCACGGCTCATGCACGCCGCTGCCCCAAACACGCCTGGCCAAGGGGAGTCCCGGGGCCAGCCCGGGCTGACTCAGGGAAGGCGCGTTGGGTCTGAATCAGGAGCGAGGAGACGCTCGGCAGCCACCTCCTGCTCACGGCATCGGGCTGCACCCATCCGTGGTGGGAGCCTTCTTGGGGAAAAGGGAGCGATCCACGACGGCATTCCACGCGGGCTGGGGGCACCAGTGCAGGGCGGATGCTGCGGTCCTTGCCCCAGCCCACAAAAGTCCTGTCTCCCTGCCCCACTGCTGCCTATTGTGGCCCTGAGTGGGGCACACGTGGCTGCGGCAGTGGCCGCCAGTGCTGCCTGATTAGCGATGCGGCTGGGAACGCTGTTCCCCCTTTTTGTTGAGCGTACAAAGGCTGGGAGGCAGCCTGTGTGCCGGGAGAGAAACCACCGAGGACAAAGAGCGCGCTGGCCGCCTGTCTCCTGGCGCCGTGGCTCTAACCAGCACCTGCCTGGCGAGTGGCTCTGCTCCCAAGGGACCCCCGGGAAGGGTCCCAGCAGCCCCCTCCCTGCCGTGGGGTGAGCCCTGGGTGCTCCCAGGGGTGTAGCCCTTTTGTACAGCTTCAGGGATGCCCAGGCAGCTGTGGTACCGGTGGCACGTGTCACGCAGAGGGGACAGGAACAGGTGCAGGTGGTTCCCTCCCTGCCATTGTCTGTGCTGAGGCCCTGGCACGGAGGAGCAGCCCCCAGGATGGCAGGGCCATGGGGCCCTTTGTGGCAGCACCTGCTGTGGGTCATGAGAAGGAGCTGTGCTGTCCCCTGGTTTGGGTCAGTGATCACCCCACAGCCAGCAGTTCTGGGAGAGGAGAAAGGAAGTGGGTTGTTTTCATGTGTTTTGGGGTCCTGCCCTGCCCAGGTCCTGCTGTGGGTCTGGGTAAAGCCCCAGGTGCTGCCAGGAGGGCAGAGCAGCCAGAGCCCCGGGGCTGGGTGGTGTGGGCAGAACTGTGGCAGCCCCTCTGGCCATGCAAGCCTGACCTTGTCCCTTGGGCTGCTTCCCCTCGCTGCCTCGGAGGTATCACACACCCGGAGCCAACACTGTGCCGTGGCTTGCAGGGCTCTGTCCTCACCTGCCCTGTGGCCAGGCCTCTCCCGGGCACGCGTGCTCCTGCCCCAGCCCCGAGGGGCAGCGAGGTTCAGGGAGTTCCCTGCCATCCCTGTACGGCTTTGCCAAGGGGAAAACAGGTTTCCCGTGTCCCACTGGGTGTGTTCAAGGGCAGTGGAGACCGTGTGCCCTTGCAGGGAGATGGTCCAGGCAGTGATGGTGGTGCAGTGCTGATGCTGTGCTGGAGCCAAGGTGCAGCTTGGCACAGCACAGCACATCCATGCTCCCCAGGCAGAGCCTGCACTGCCACCGTGAGCAGTACTACCCATCCCTACAGCTGCCCAACCCTCGTCCCCACAGCCGTCGGAGAGCTCTAAAGCAGATGCTTCAAACGTGGGGAGCTTTCCTGTTGTCCTTTGTGCTGAGGTTAAGTTCCTGTGCAGTTTCCTGCCCTGTTATATATAGCTGTCAGCTCGTCCTGCGGGCGCTGCCAGCCGCCTGCTCCACTTTGGAGTTGTTTATCCGCAGCCCAAGCGCTCGATGGAGGTTGGAGGGGGGGCTACCAGTTACCCCAGGGGCAGAGAAGTCCCATAGCACCCCATGCAGGGTGAGACTGTGGGTGCCCCCAGGCACTGGGTGTCCCCGGACACTGGGTGCACCTGGGGTTTTCCAGGAGGGAGCCGGGTTTTCTGCCCAGCCGTGGTTTTTCCCGCTGGGAGCTGGGTGCTCCCCCTGCTCTGCGCGGGATGCCCGAATGAAAGAGCGACTGTTCCTGGAGGTCGCTGGCAGCGTCACGAGCCTCTACGTCGCCCTGGCTAAAATTAGACACTTATCAGTGTTGGGAGGGATGTGATTTTACAGGTTCCTGTTTATTAGAGCAACCTTCGCTCCAGGCCGTGTTTCCGGCTCCTCCTTGGTGGGGACACTGCCCACAGCAGTCCCTGTGGTTTGCGGTGGCCAGAGCCAGGATGAGCAGCAGAAAGGCCTCTGTTTCCTCAACAAGGGGCTTTTGAACAGCAGGCAGGACGCTGGTGGCTGGATGGGATGGGGGTTTTGCCCTGGGGAGCGTTCCCTGCCGGCAGTAACTGCTGCAAAAGCTGCCGGGATATTTTCTTCCCTGCCTGCCTGTGCTGCTCCAAAACGGCTCCTGAGCTGCTGAAGGTCTTGCCTGCAGTCAGACCGGGTGCCAGGCACTGCCAGGCTTCTGGGCTTCTTTTGGGGCATCCCTGGGGGTACAGGGCCATCCCTGTTGCATCCCCGGGGCTTGGTACCCAGCCAGGGCAAGGATACATCGGCTGGGGCGGTCTCAGCCCTGTGGTGCTGCAGTCCCCGGGGAGGGTGGGAATACTGGGACATGGCCCAGGGGCTGGGGGTGGCAGCTGGGGTGACCAGTGGGGTGGGTGGAGAGGTGGTGGGTGGGTGTTGGCCGTGCTGCTCTCTGATGGCACCCTTCCTGTCTGTCCTTCTGCACAGGCGGCCGTGCCGTGACCAGTGCCCCAGCCCAGTGCCCTGCCGTGGGGGGCAACAGCTCCCAAAGCCCCCCTCCACCATGTTCAACCTGATGAAGAAGGACAAAGAGAAGGATGGGGCCCGCAAGGAGAAGAAGAAGGAGAAAAAGGAGCGAATGTCGGCAGCTGAACTCAAGAGCCTGGAGGAGATGAGCATGCGCCGGGGCTTCTTCAACCTCAACCGTGCCTCCAAGCGGGACTCCAAGACCCGCCTGGAGATCTCCAATCCCATCCCCATAAAAGTGGCCAGTGGCTCCGAGCTGCACCTCACGGATATTGACTCCGACAGTAACCGGGGCAGCGTCATCTTGGACTCGGGCCACCTGAGCACGGCCAGCTCCAGCGACGACCTCAAGGCGGACGATACCAACTTCAAGGGCTCGGTGCTGCAGCGGGCAGCCAAGTTCGGCTCCTTGGCCAAGCAGAACTCCCAGGTGATTGTCAAACGCTTCTCCTTCTCCCAGAAAAGCCGGGATGAGAGCACCTCAGAGACCTCCACGCCCTCTGAGCACTCGGCAGCGCCCTCCCCCCAGGTGGAGGTGCGCACGCTGGAGACTCCACTCGAAAAGCAGGGGGTTCCCCCCGGACAGCCCTGCACCCCTCCCGCTGCCTCCCTGCGTGCCAGGGTGCCGGAGCTCGTCGGCAAGAGGTTCCCCGCCGAGCTGCGGCTGCCCGCCCTGGTGCCCCCCCAGCCCCCCACCCCACGGCAGCTGGAGCTGCAGAGGCGCAACACCGGCGATTTCGGCTTCTCCCTGCGCCGCACCACCATGCTGGACCGGGGCCCCGACGGGCAGGTGTACCGGCGCGTCGTGCACTTCGCCGAGCCCGGAGCCGGCACCAAAGACTTGGCCCTGGGCTTGGTGCCGGGCGACCGGCTGGTGGAGATCAACGGGCGGAACGTGGAGAACAAATCCCGGGATGAGATCGTGGAGATGATCCGGCAGTCGGGGGAGACGGTGCAGCTGAAGGTGCAGCCCATCCTGGAGCTGAGCGAGCTGAGCCGCTGCTGGCTGCGGGGCGGCCAGGGGACACGCCGTGCTGCCTGGGATGTGAGTAACACCGTCCCCGCCGCGGGCACTGCCGGGCCTGGGTTCTGCCAGCGCCAGCGTCCTCGCGGGGGTGTTTGGGTTGGCAGGGGCTGTGGGAAACAGCGGGTGCCGGGGCTGCGATGCACAGGGAGGAGTGGAAGGCTGTGTCTGGGATGCAGCAGTGATGTATCAGGTCTTGCAATTCATCACTGGTGGGTTTTGCCCCCCAAGATGCTCAGGGTGCTGTCGAGTTGGGTTTTCATCCTGCCAGAGGGGCCGCAGGAGAGCCCAACTCTGCCTTGCCTGCGGGAAGTCTGTCCCCATCTCTTTGCTGACGGAGCACAGTCCAGCTGAGAAGGGAGCTTTGCTCCTCGCTGCCAGGAAATTCCAAAGGCTACTTTGCAGTAGGACACTGCCTGCTCCGCTGCCCACGCTGGCGTCCCCCACTGGGATCCTCCCCGGGGACTGGGGCAGGCACACAGCGTGCCAGGGGCCGGGAGCTGCTGCCGGCGTGCTGCTGCTGCTGTATAAATAGAAACTTAATGGCTGGGTGACCCACATCCCTCACGCCTGCTGCCCGGCACTGCTGACCCTGCCGCAGGCTAGCCAGCGTCCTGGCCAGCCAGCACCCTGGCAGAGCCCCCCAAATGCCAGCAGCCTGCAGGGCTGGACCCCCTCCACGGTGGCAGAGGGTGCAGCAGCGTGGCGTTGTTTAGCGTACAACTGGACTTGTTTGGTGTATTTTAAAGCCTTCCTCGGGGGAGGAGGGTGCCTGTGCCTGCCGAGCAGGTTGCCCGCACTGGGGAGAGCCACACCGAGCACGGCGAGGCTCCGTGCCTGGTGGCCAGGACGGAGTGAGGGTGGCCACGGGGCTCCATGTGCTCCTGGAGCAGATGCCGGCCCTGCGGGGTGGAGTCTGCGCCGAGCCGGAGCGGTGGATTTCCCGCAGCTCCTCGCCGGAGCCCTGCGGGCGTCACCGGGCAGTGCTGCCTGGATGGCCCCGGGTGGGATAACCCCGTGGGGACACGGGGCACGGCTGTGAGCGTGCCGCAGCGCCTTGGCACGGGGGCAGGTGTGTGATGGATGTCGGCACACGCAGCCAGCGAGGTGCTTGCGCCTTCCAGGAGCGCGGGGCACGGCTGGGAAGGGGGAGAGGAGACGCCGGTGCCCTTGGGGCTGCATGGGAGAGAGAGGGTGCAACGGGCAGCCTTGTGCCAGAACGTGGTGTGGTTCGATGGCATCGGCCGGTGGGAGCTGGCCAGAGGGCTGGCAATGACCGTGTCGTGGGGTTGCCACCGCAGCGCAGGCACCTCCCGGCACAGGATGCCTCCTCCTCCTGCGTGGTGCACCAGGGTGACAGGCTGTGGCTTTGCTGGTACTAGGGAGCCCAGATTGGGGTGCTGGGTGCAGCTGGGGGTCCCTCACACAAGGTGCTGGCACGCAGGGAGGCCCGGCTCTCCCCCAGGCCCCACTAAGCTCCCTGGAATGTTTCTGGTCCTAATTTAAATAAAAATGATCCTTTTTGAAACAGGAAATTATAGACATATTTTGGGCTGTTGCTCTGGAAGCCCCTCCCCGGCTGGAGTGAGATGATGCCGGGCTCTCTGTGTGCCATGGGGGGTTGAACCCCGTCACTGGATCTGTGCTGAGTCACCCTCATCCCCACGGACCCGGCTGGGCAGGGCCAGCACCCGCTGTGTCTTGTGGGGTTGTCAGTGCTGTGGGGTGACAGGGGCCAGCCAGTGGCACAGCGTGGCCGGGCATTGGGGCTGGGGTGAAACCCCCTCCGTGTCCCAGCCTTGCTCTCAGTGTGGGGCGGCTGGGCTGGCTCGGCTCCACGCTCATATTTATTTATTTACCGGCGAAATTCCTCAGGCAGGGCCCAGGCGTGCGCTGGCCCAGCAGAAATATTCCAGAAACGCCTCTGACCGCTCCAGTGCTTCAGCAGGACCACAGGCATCCGGCGGCCGTGCTGGCTGACCTTGTGTGCCACTGTCCACGGGCACCCAGGTCCCCGCAGGTCGCTGTCCCCAGGGTGCAAGGCCACTGCACCGTGGCATGGCTGGGTTCCCCATGTCCTACCAGGGTGGGATGTGGGACTCTCATTTTGTCAGAGGCACTTCAATTATTTTTCCGTGCTTGGGAAGTTCTTGGTTTGGCTCTTTTTCTGCTCTCACTGAGGGGTTGGTGCTGCTGCGGTGTCCCAGTGTTGGAGGGGTCCTGGGAGGGGGCTTGTATCCAGCGGGCTCAGCCACGGGCCAGCATGTGTCTGCCGAATTTCCTGGCTTAGGAATGAGGGAACTATGCTGGCCAGGCAGAAATGCTGCTGTCACCAGACAGCTGGGCTGGGCATCCCAGTGGAGGTGGCTCCATTCCTGGGGACACCCGTGTCACCACAGGCACTCTTTGCTGTGTTATGCCAGCCCTGCCAAGGGTGTTTGATGTGGCCTGTCCCTTGTGCAGCGGGATGCGCCAGGCTGGGACCCCCGGCTTCCTCTGGGAATGTTTTTTGCTCGGGGCACATCTGTCTCCCTTCAGTAGGGCAGGGACCTGCTCAGCTGCCAGCTGGGGTGCCAGTGTGCCATGCCTGTGTCACCGCTGCTCCTCCATGCCACCAGCGTGCCTGGCTCCCTGCCACCAGCTCCTCATGGCAGCCCCCACATGGGGAGGCCCTCAACCCCCAGCCCCTGTCCACTGCCCCACTCCTGCTGTTTCCAGGAGACCTTGGACTTCCAGAGGCAGCTTTGCCATGAAAACCTCTTTACCATGGGCTGCTGGGGTGCTCTCCATCCCCAGGAGCATTTTGGGGGGACCTTGTGTTTGTGGGAAAGCCAGAGGAGGAGCAAGAAGTGTCAGGGTTGCACCGCCTGGCACGACACCAGGAGCCCAGCTCCCACACCAGCACCCCGGGGTGTGGAGCGTGCAGCCCCATCCCTGGAGGCGCAGAGCCCTCCCTGGCTCCCCCAGCTCCGCAGCTGCGTGTGGCTTGGGGTGTCTCTCCCACTCGCTCCGGGCGGGCGGTGCACGGAGGCCGGGCAGTTCCCCCCGCGGCGGAGCCCACATCACTTCCTCTGGCAGTGGCGGCGGTGACGGTGCTGGTGGTGGCGAGGCCCCACGGCCCGCGTGTCCCCTCCCCAGCTCTCCCTCCGGCTGCTGCTGCGCCGGCGGGGCCCTCGCATTCCTGGGCTATTTTTAGGGTGGCCCTATCAGCCCAGCTGTCCCGGCTGCCGCCCCACTAGTGCCTCTCCCGTGCGGTGCCGCGCTCGCCCCGGCGGAAACCCCGCTCCTGGCTCCCTCCGGTAAGGTGGGGACCCCCGGCGTGGCCAGCACGGCTTGGGGGAGCACGAGGGGGGCACGTGGGAGACAGTCTTGGTGCTGGGATCGGGGATTGCGAGGCTGAACCCACCCCTGGGGTGCCTTGGTGGCTGGGGGTTGTTTGTTGTGGGGACCTCGTGGCCGGTGCTCTCTGGAGACCTTTGTGGCAGTGCCGGGCTGCTTGGAGCTGGGAGCGCTGTGGGCAGAGGGTTTGGGGGTTCCGACCCACGGGTGGGTTCATCTCCAGACCCCCGTGCTCAGCCTGTGCTCCAGGCACTGGCATTTCACGCCGTGGTGACTGTTGGGGGTACAGGGGACCCCTCAGGGATGTAATCCCAGACTGCTGGGCTGGTTTGGTGGCCAGGTGCTCCCCTGTGCCACGCCTGGCCCTGGGAGGGGGCTTCTCCCCAGCGGCCCCGAGCACAAGCTGGGGTTGGAGAGCGGGTGCCATCCAGGGCAGCAGGTCCCACCAGAGCTGCCTGGCCGCTGGCACGGGGTCAGGCCCAGAATAAACCCGGGCTGTCAGGGCAAGCAGGGAGCTGGGGCAGAAAATATCCCTTCCCTCACCCTGGCATTTGCTTACCACAGCGGGCTGGCCCGGTCGGGGGAATGGGGCCACGGTCCTGCAGCCTGACTAAAGGGGCTTTTTTTGCACAGTGAGTTTTGCTGTGTCTCAGGCTGGTCACCTGCCTGTCCCCAGAGCCCCTCCTGTGGGCCCTGTTTGTATGCTGAGCAGGGCCAGGTGGGCTCAGACCCCCGTTCCTGAGGATCTCGGGTGGGGAAGGGCACGTACCCGTACCCTGGGCCGTGGTTTGGCGTTCTGTGTGCTGTCCCCAGTCCGTCTCACCTCTCCCTCTCTCCCCAGCCAGGGCTGCGGCTCCATGAGACATCACCATGGCGTTCTCATCCCGGTTTGCGTTCTGGGAGCAGAAGGGAAGTCTCTCTCGCATGTTTGCCTGCACCCCACGTTTGGGTCACGCTGCTGACCTGCTCCCCCAGTTTGCCCGGTGCTGGCACCGTGTTTGGAGCAGCACTGCCGGCCTCACTGTGCTGCCGTGACAGGGGCTGGGCTGGGGTCACCAACGCGGCCTTGCATGTGGTCGCTAACACCATCACTAACGGCTTTGCGAGTGTCTGGTGCAGCCCCTAACACAGTGTGAGCCACCCCAGTGCCACCTGCCCCCCAGAAGCTGCTGTGTGATTGCGAGTCGGGGTGTGTTGCCCACAGGATGCACCACTTGCTGCCACTGCAGTGTCACAGCCGAGCCCTGGCGCTCAGAGCCACGGCTCAGGGCAGGGTTTGGCCGCCCACCCCCCCAGAGGCCCCTGGTTTCCCCGGGTCAGCAGGGATCTGGCATGTCCCACGTGCGGCTGCTGCAGAGATTAGCTGGTGACACTTAAAACGTGCTGTGACACCGGGGGGGTGACGTGCAGAATGACAGAGCCCTGCAGGAGCGGTGGCGGGGCTCTGAACCCGCTCCCTCACTGGCTGCACACGATGAGAGGGCCCCGGCCAGGCAGGCAGAGCACGTACCTCTCCCACCTTCGGGGTTTGCCATAACCAGGGTGCATCTCTGCGCTTCACCCCCGTTTTTTCAGCTGATGGGAAGCCTGGAAGGACACATGTCCTTGTCCCTGCAGTGGGCTGTGAGTTAGGGCTGGCATGGAGTGATGATCTCAGGGGGTTTTCCAGCAGCACGGCCCCACAGTGGGCTGAAACATGCTCCTCTTGTTTGTCTGACCCTCAGGTCAAGGACGAGGACAAATCTTTAGCTGTGAAAAGACCCGTGAAGGAGGACGGGGCTGTAAGTGTCACAGGGCAAGGGCAGGGTGGAGCTTTTGGGGATGGGGCTTGTCCTTGGTAGGAACAGCCCCTGTGACAGGGCTTGGGGACACTGTGCAGGGCTTAGTGATGTCCTGAGCACTGAGTTTTACCCTCACGCTGGCAGCCTGAGGGATGATGGGTCACTGTGTGTGGGGCAGGGAGGTCACCACTGCTCCCTGCCCTGGGATCCTGTGGGGCTGTAGGTTGGTGGGGAAAGGCGCTGTGTCCCCAGTGCTGGGGTCTGGCCAGGAGCTGTGCTCCGTGGCAGGGCAGAGCCCCGGGCACTGCCATGTCCCAGACAACAGTGGAGGCTGGACCTCCACTCACACCGGTGTCGTTGTGGCTGCAGTCAGAGAGCCCGAAGGATGCAGCGTCTGCACCCCCGAAAGCTGAGCCCCCAAAACCTGAGCCTGTGAAGAGCCCTGAACCCGTGAAGAGCCCCGAGCCACCTCCTGGGAGAGGGAAGAGCCCAGAGCCGGTGCTGAACGGGGCAGCTGTGAATGGGCTGGAGGGCCCGGCCGCCGAGGCACAGGGAGATGATGGCCAGGGGCTGTCCCGCCGCAAGGTGGTCCGGGTGGTGCGCAAGGTGGTCCGCAAAGTCCTGCCAGGGGAGGACACTGGCAGTGCCAAGGAGCCGGGGCGAGATGCCAGATCTCCTGAGCCGGTGCCACCCCCAAGGAAGGAGGAAACAGGCCGTCCTGGTGTCCCGGCTCCCCCGGCCCCTCCACCTCCCCCCACCGTGGTGCCTTCAGCCCCTGCCAAGCCAGAACCCAAGGATGAGATCTCAGAGGGGCTCAAAACCCTCATGGCAAAGGGCAAAACCAAGGAGCACCGGCCGCGGCTCCGGCCGGGAGACAGGCAGGAGAAGTCCCGTGAGCCAGCTGGGGGGGACGCAAAGCTGTCCCCATCCCCGGGCACTGAAGCCAAGCCAGAGCCACCGGTGCAGCCTTCGGGAGGGAAAGCAGAGCCAGCAAAGGCGTCTGCTCTGAAACCCACGGCCCTGGAGAGGCACAAGGTACCGGTGTGTGCACGGCGGGGGATGCTCTAAGTGCCCCCAGTGCAGCATGGTGTGAGCTCACCTGCATGGTTTGCAGTGGTTTTGAGATGTGTGCTGCGGGTGGAGGTCACTTTTTTGGGGCAGTCGTGTGTGCTGTGGCCACTCCATCAATGCTGCCCCTTGTCTCCCCTCCATTTCATGTGGAGAAGAAGCTGCAGACCAGCGAGAAGCGGCCGACCCCTGTGAAAACTGCCCCGGCTGCCCCCCAGCAGGTGTGTAGGATTGAGCACACAGGTCCCTGGACACTGTGGGCACGTGCTGGTACCCAGTTGTGCCTTCACCCAGGGACCCGCCCGGAGCACTGATGGGCTGCAGGGCTGGGAAAGCCTTTGCAATGGCCCCCCTGGCGTGCCCATGTGCCAGGGCTGTGAGGGCTGTGGGGCAGCTGCCCTGGAGCTAATGGTGCTCTGCCTCCAGGCTGCCCCTGGCCCTGCTTCCCCTGGCCCTGCTTCCCCTGGCCCTGCATCACTGCTGAGCCCATCTGAGGAGGCGCAGCTCCGGCTGGAGAGGATCTTCACCACTTCTGTAATTCCAGAGGTGTTGGTGCTTGCGTGTCGCCTTCCCAGGGACGGGGAGGCACGGGCAGCGTGTGGCTGCCCTGGAGATGCTGTGTGCTCTGCACATGGTGACAATGCCCCTGTGTCTGGCTGCCAAGCCGAGGGTCCATCTCTGGGTGACACTGGCAGCAGGGAATGGATGACCAGGGCTGTTGGTGGGTTTGGGGATCACTGCCCAGGGTAGCGTGCTGGGGATGGGGAGCTGCTGGCATCCCCGCAGGGGCCCAGGCACTCTGTGGTGGCTGGGATGATGTCCTGGTGGTGCTGTGTGATCATGGCAATGCTGGGGCCCTGTGGCTTGTCAGGGTGCTGCTTCTGCTCTCTGCCTCTCACCCCCTCTCTTCTTTCTCTCCTCCTTCCTTGCTGCCGTTAGCTGGACCCCGCCGCCTCCGCCTCGGCACCCAGCCAGGTACTGTACCCCTGTCCTCAGGAGCCCTCTGCCTCCACCAGCGAACCCCTGCCATCCTCTGTCTGCCGCTGGGCTGGCGTCTGCGCCCGCGCCTCGTGCTGGAGCGTAAGGCTTTCCCCATCCCACCCTGCTCCGTGGGCTGCCACGGGCCCGGCGGGTGCCGGGGCAGCCAGGGCTGGGTGCCTCTCCCCTCCCCAGCGAGGCTGTGCCAGGAAGCCAGACATCCCAGAAGGGTGCCCTCAGTGGAGGTGGCACAACTGGGGTGGGCAGGGGTGTGGAGCAGGGTGTGAAGGGGCAGAGAGCTGGCAGAGGCAGGTTGCATGGTTCGTGCCAAAGCAGCTGTGGCACATAGTACTGGCAGAGCTCAGAGCCGGGTCAGTGCAGTGACCCCCAGCCCCAGGGCTTTGGCAGCACGGCCTCGTGGCCAGCGTCCTTCCCAGCTCTGTGTCTGTCCAGCACTGCACTGGACTTGCCACCCCGCTGTCCGCAGTGGTGGCCATGGCACGAGGAGTGCCCACAGGGTTTGGCACAGCGGTGCTTTGCCTCTGCTCGCTCCCCCCTGGCTCTTTCCGTGCTGTGTGCGGGGCAGGGCTGAGCCCTTCTCGCCTTCACCGCCGTCTCTCGGCCTCGCCAGGGTCCAGCGGACGATGCACCGGCAGCTGCTCTTGGCCCTGTCCCTGCTGCAGCTCAGGTTTGGCTTTGGGGCTCGTCCTACTCTCTTTGTGCCAGGGACATCCCCGCTGTGCTGGCCACGCCAGCCCGGCATTTCCCATGTCGGAGTCCTGTGCCATGTCCTGTGTGCCTCCATTGTGTGCCTCCATTGTGTGCCTCCATGGTGTGCCTCAGCGTGTCCTGTGTCCCTACAGCATGTCCCTGCAGCATGTCCCATGTCCCCGTAGCATGTCTGGTGTCCCTGCATCCTGACACGTGGCTGGCATGGGTGCCTGCTCTCAGGGCTTGGCCCCTCCAGGCTTGCCTGAGGTGGGCGTGGTGAATGTCCCTGTGGGTCACTGTGTCTTTATGTCTGCCCAAGCTGTGGCAGGGCCCTGGTGGTCTCTGCAGCCCTGAGCCCACTGGGGTCCCCACCGGGCAAACTGGGGACATGTGCTGGGAGGGTCTGCGGCTTGTGGAGGTGGCCTGACTGTCCAGCACATGGCCTTGTGGCCAGTCAGCCCTGCTCCCTCCAGCTGCAGGGATGTGGGGAGGGGGTGAGACAGGGCAGGGGGCAGGTGACCACAACTTCTCCATGTCTGCTGTCCCACAGGCCAAGACGGAGGAGCAGATAGCAGCCGAGGAGGCCTGGTACGAGACCGAGAAGGTGTGGCTGGTGCACAGGGATGGCTTCTCCTTGGGTGAGCCGGGGGCACTGCTGGGACACAGCACCCCGTCCTTCCTGTGGCACAGCGAGCCCCCTGACCCCACTGCGGTGTCCCTGGGGGCTGCCAGCATAGCCCCTCTGAGTGCCCTGTGCCCCTCACAGGCAGCCAGCTGCGGCCGGAGGCGGGCAGCCCCCTGCCCGAGGGCAAGGTGAAGGTGAAACTGGACCACGATGGAGCCGTCCTGGAGGTGGAGGAGGACGATGTGGAGAAGGTAGGGCTGCGGGGCGGGGGCTGGTGGGGCAGACCCCTGTTCCCCGCCTGACCCGCCCCATCTCGACCTCGCTGCCAGGCAAACCCCCCATCCTGTGACCGTGTGGAGGACCTCGCCAGCCTCCTCTACCTCAACGAGTCCAGCACGCTGCACACACTGCGCCAGCGCTATGGCGGCAACCTCCTGCACACCTACGCCGGGCCCACCATGGTCATCATCAACCCGCTGAGCTCCCCGTCCATGTACTCTGAGAAGGTGACACTGCTCCGGGGGGATACTGGGGGGGACAAGCAGCTGGCACCTCGCAGAGAGGGCGGTGGGAGTGGCAGGGTGCTGACCCTTGCCTCCTCCCCCTCCCTGTCCCCGTCAGGTCATGCACATGTTCAAGGGGTGCCGCAGGGAGGACTCGTCCCCACACATCTACGCGGTGGCACAGGCCGCGTACCGCAGCATGCTGATGAGCCGCCAGGACCAGGCCATCGTCCTGCTGGGCGCCAGCGGCAGCGGCAAAACCACCAACTGCCAGCACCTGGTCCAGTACCTCGCCACCATCGCCGGCAGCACTGGCAAAGTCTTCTCTGGTGAGTCCCCGGTGGGGTGTGGAGTTCCTTTGTCCTGCCTGCGCACGCCCTCGCTTTGTGGTCACAGCCCCACGCACGCGCCAGACGCGCTGTCACTGTGTCACACGAGTGCCTTTGCTGTGCTCCTGGGGGTTGCTGCGGTGCAAGGGAGCAGCAGCACCTGCCCGGCTGGCTCTGGCCCCCTGCCCACCGCACAGCCCCTGCACTGCCCCGCTTCTCTTCCCGCAGCGGAGAAGTGGCAGGCTCTCTACACCATCCTGGAGGCTTTTGGCAATAGCAGCACCGGCATGAACGGCAACGCCACCCGCTTCTCCCAGATCATCTCTCTGGACTTCGACCAGGCTGGGCAGGTGGCATCTGCCTCTGTACAGGTGAGGGGTGGCCCCCCCAGCGTGGGAGCTGGTCCATCCTTGCCAGCGTGGCTCCCCAGTCCATCCTCACTGGAGTGTTGTCCAGAGAAGCTGTAACTGCCCCATTCCTGGAAGTGTTCAAGGCCAGGTTGGACAGGGCTTGGAGCAACCTGGGATAGGGGAAGGTGTCCTTTCCCAAGGCAGGGGTTTGGAACTCGTTGATCTTTAAGGTCCCTTCCAATCCAAACCATTCCATGATTCTCCTGGTGTTTCCTACACTGCAAGCTCTGCTGCAGACCCCCAGCCATGCTCGCAGCACTCAGCAGCCTGGCATCCTGCTCTCGTCCTTGTTCACACCCAGATCAGATGAGCTCCCTGTCCTTGCTGAGTTGAGTTAGTCCCAAAATCAGGGGATGTGTCTTCCAGATGCCTCCCTGCTGTGATAACAGCAGAGCCTTTAAAACCCAGGAGAGCCACTCTGTGCTCTTGTAGTAGCACTCACTGAAGAGAGGTGCTCATGGGCTGCTTGGGTGATGTTTGCACTCACATGGTGCCCTGCAGTGGGAGGGAGACCCTCACAATTCTGTGGGCAGGCAGCAAGGATGAGGCTGGGGTGGGCTGGGGGGTCTCTGTGGGAGCAGGGCACTTGGGGACAGTTCCCAACTGTCCCACCTCTGCCAGACACTGCTGCTGGAGAAGCTGCGTGTGGCCCGGCGCCCGGCCAGCGAGGCCACCTTCAATGTCTTCTACTACCTGCTGGCCTGCTCTGACAGCACCCTGAGGTGAGCTGGAGGGGAGGGCATGGCCTCCATCGTGGCGGGGGTCTCTGGGATCTCCCCCATGGGGCCAATCGTGGTGTTTATCCCTGCAGGACTGAGCTTCACTTCAACCACCTGGCAGAGAACAACGTCTTCGGCATCATGCCGCCCTCCAAGGTTGTTGCCATGGGGGGCTGTGGGGGAAGATGGGGGTCTCTGACCTGTTTGAGTGCAGGGGGAGGCAGAGCTGGGCTCCCAGACTGATGGCTCCTCTTGTTTTCTACAGCCGGAGGAAAAGCAGAAGGCAGCCCAGCAGTTTGGCAAGCTCCTGGCAGCCATGAAGGTGATGGGCATCTCAGGAGATGAGCAGAAAGCCTTCTGGCTCATCCTGGGGGCCATTTACCACCTGGGAGCCGCCGGGGCCACCAAAGGTAATGAGCTGGGAGCCAGCAATGAGGGGAGATTTGGGACTGATGGATGTGAGGGGTTCCAGAGGCACCTTGCAAACAGCCTGCATTGCAGCCGGGCCCCGGGGAAGAGGGTGGGAGGCTGTGTCAGCTGAGGGACAGTGCCCTACCACCCTTAGTGCTCTGGGACACCCAGTTTTGTCCCCATGGTTGGGATGGTCTCATTAACTGGTGGGAATTGAACACGCCCAGACTCTGTGCTGGCCCCTGCCAGCCTGGGGGAGTGAGGGCCTGGGTGGGGCTGAGGGAGTCGAGGGGGTGTCCCCCATTCCCAGTGTAACACCTTTCCCTCCATCCTCCTCGCAGAGCCGCTGGCAGATGGAGCTGGTAATGGGAGTGGGGAGGGCTCTGCTCTGGGGGTGCCACGCGATGCTGGTTTGGGGGCTGAAACGGGGGCTTGGGATGCTGCTGGTGTGCTGGGACCAACCCTGACCCTGGCTGGGTCCTGACAGCCCCAAATTTGCCTGCTGCTCGTGAGGAGTTCCAACCCAGTGCTGTCAGCACCATCGGTGGTGTGGGGAAGGGTTGCCCTGGCACACAGAGCTCACCATGGGTGTGTCTCCCACAGCACCAGCTATGCTTTCCATTCCTAGGGACGGCAAATTTGGCTTTGGGGGCTGCTCTTCTCCCCCTGTGGCTTTCTCTTTCTGCCTGTTGTGCTGGAAGCCCCTGTGGTGCTGGGCATGTCACCCCCGAAATGGGCACCTGGAGCTGGTGGCTGCACCCAGGGAATTTGCAGCCCTGGGGGAAAAAATGAAGTGGGGATGAGAAGGGAGAGACCAGAGGGGTCTGGGTGCCCACTGGGGTGCAGGGCTGGCCTGTGGGGTGTCTTGGGGTGCAGTGCTGGCCCATGGGGTGCTCTCAGGGCACTAGAGGGCAGCAGGACCCCGCTGCAGCCACCACAGCGGGATGCTCAGGCAGCTCCAGAGCCTCTCCATGGGAGCCTGCTGTGGGGGGGGTACCCCAGATCCTGCTCGGGGGGAGCATTGCTGCATCCTGCTCGGGGCGAGCATCCCACCCCCAGGTCTGTGCTGCTGCTGCTGAAGCCTCCCCTGCGCCTCGTGGACACTGCGGGTGCTCAGAGCCAGCTGAGCTGCACCAGCCCCACAATTTCCCTGGCCCCGGGCTGGATCCAAAAGTGGCTCCCCATGCGCCGGGGCAGAGCCGAGCTGCTCCCCAGCGGTGCCCGTGGTGGGGGCTCACAGGGGAGGGACCCCCCCGGGGGAGGGACCCCCCCGCCGGTCGCGGTGTGTCACGGCAGCGATGCGTGGGGAGGGGGCAGGCATGGCATGTGCGGTGGCGTGGTGGCCGGAGGGCGTCCCCGTGCCGTGGCGTGCCGTTGTTTCTAACCCCTGTCTCTGTTCGCATGGTGCATGCTGCCCTTTGCAATGCAGACGCCGACGAAGGTAAAGTCCCGTTCTCCGCGCGTGTCTCTGGCTCCCCCCTCCCCCGTGCCACCGTCATCCCGCTTCCGTGTCCCTGTGTGTCACCATTAACCTGCTCCCACCGCCCCCAGCGTCCGTGTCTCTGTGTCCGTCCGGCTGTGTCACCAAGCAGGGACGTGTCCCCGTGTGGGGTGGCTCAGAGCCCCAGAGGTCCCTGGGTAGTGGTGGCCAGGGGTCCGTGTTCCACACTGGTGTGGCTCCAGGCTCAGCCCTGCAGCAGCACAGAGCCATTCACCACTATCTCCTCTAGACCCCAAACATCTCTGCCCCCTCAAACCCCAAAACATGTGCTCCCACTGTGCCCATCATCCCCAGCCTACTCTGGGGGTCCCTAAGATCATCTCACGCCTGTTTAGAAGCGCTCCCCATTTTTGGGGGTGCCCTTCTTGGCCCTGAAGCCCCTTCTCCACCCTTCAGCTGGGAGGAAGCAGTTTGCACGGCACGAATGGGCTCAGAAAGCCGCGTACCTGCTGGGCTGCAGCCTGGAGGAGCTCTCCTCTGCCATCTTCAAGCACCAGCCCAAGGGCAGCCTGCAGCGCTCCACCTCCTTCCGGCAGGGCCCCGATGAGTCTCCCCTGGGGGACAGTGGCACAGGTAGGGTGAGGCATGGGGGGGACAGCAGATGGCCCTGGGGGACGCTGGGCTGGAGACACTCAGGTTTGCTTTGGCCAGGTCCCAAGCTGACGGCGCTGGAGTGCCTGGAGGGCATGGCAGCTGGCTTGTACTCCGAGCTCTTCACGCTCCTCATCTCCCTCCTCAACAGGTACGTGCTGGGGGGGCCGGCAGGAGAGCTGGGGAGTGCCTGGCAGCACCCCCTGACCCCGCTGTGTCCCTTTGTGCTCCCCGCAGGGCGCTGAAGTCCAGCCAGCACTCGGTGTGCTCGGTGACGGTGGTGGACACCCCCGGGGCGCAGAACCCTGAGCTGGCAGGGCAGAGCCGGGGGGCCACCTTCGAGGAGCTGTGCCACAACTACGCCCAGGAGCGCCTGCAGCAGCTCTTCCACCAGCGCACCTTTGCCCGTGAGCTGGAGCGATACAAGGAGGTACCAGAGACACCCATTGCCTCCTCCACTCCTGCCCTTCTGTGCCCACCCGAATATCTCCTGTGTGTCCCCCCTGATTTCTTACCCAGTGGTCACTCTGGACCAGTCCAACCAGAGCAGCTCTGACACGATGCTCGGTGCCCAGGGCTTTCCCCAGGGCTCCTGTGTTGGCTGTGGTGCAGGAGGGCTGGGCTGGGAGGTGGTGGAGTTGCTGTGGGTGGTGATGATGGTGGTCACTGCTTCTCCATCTCAGCACTGACAGCCCATGGGGACCCTTCCATGTGCCCTGGTCCCCCCTTAGCACTCAGCATCACCCTAAACACCATTGAGACCAACACCCCGATGGGCTCACACATTCTATCGCTGCTACTCTGCGGTGTGGGCACTCACCTGCCTCTGTTCCCCTTCACCAGGAGAACATAGAGCTCGCCCTGGCTGATGCTGAGCCCAGCTCCTCTGGCTCCATAGCTGCTGTAGACCAGTCCTCACACCAGGCACTGGTAAGCATGTTCCCCTCTTAATCCCAGCCATATCACAGCAGCAGATGAGCATCTTTTTGGCACTTTAGTGGTAGAGGTGAAGGAAAGGGCTTGGCCGTGAGAGCCTGGGTGCAAGTGTGTGTGCAGTCCACATACCTGGTGCATCCCCCAGCATGGTTTTCCCCTCTTATCCTGGGAGCTGCCTGTGCTGTGGGCAGGGGGCCTGGAGGCTGTGTGTGATTTCTGGGGTGCTCCAGTCCTCAAAGTGCTCTGGTTCCTGGGATGCTCTGGTCCCCAAGGTGCTCAGGTCCCCAGTGTCCATGGGTCCCCAAGGATCTCCAGTCCCTGGATTCCTCCAGTCCCTGCTGGAGGAGGCTGCAGAGACCAGGGGTGCTGCTGGCACCATCCCTGTGCTAGGTTTCAGCCCAGCACTGCATTTCCCACCTCAAGTGAGATGCGCTGCCAGACTGTCCCATATGGACCCTTTCCCTGCTGGGTCTCCACTGATCAGGAGCCCTCTCACACGATGTGAGGTTGCATGCTCCCTGGGTGGCCCGGGTGCCCTGTGTCACCCCATGTCCCTGCCCTGGGGGACACCGGGGTGCCGGACTGGCTGCCAGCGTGGTGACCCTGCAGGTCCGGTCTCTGGCCCGCACGGATGAGGCGCGGGGGCTGCTGTGGCTTCTGGAGGAGGAGGCGCTGCAGCCGGGCGGCAACGAGGACACCTTGCTGGAGCGGCTCTTCTCCTACTACGGCCCCCAGGAAGGGGGCAAAAAAGGTATGGAGGGAGGCCTGGGACCATGGGGATGTGTCCACCAGACCAGAAACAACCTCTCTAGTGGAAGATGTCCCTGCCCATGGCAAGGGGGTTGGAATGAGATGATCCTTAGGGTGCCTTCCAACCCAAGCTGTTCTGGGATTCTGTGACGTGTCCCAGTGAAGCACTGGTCCCCAGGGCTGTGCCCACTGGTGCTGTTTCCCTGCAGGGCACAACCCACTGCTCCCCAGTGACAAGCCCCGACACTTCCTCCTGGGCCACAGCTCGGGGACCAACTGGGTGGAGTACGATGCTACGGGATGGCTCAACTACGTCAAGCACAACCCGGCCTCCCAAAACGCCTCTGTCCTGCTGCAGGAGTCCCAAAAGTGAGTGGGGTCCTGGGGTGGGAGCATGTCAGGGGGGAGAGGTGACGCTGGGGGGTGACGTGCCCTCCGTGCCCTGCAGGAAGGTGATCAGCAGCCTGTTTGCCGGGCGCGGCGGGTCGGCGCTGGTGCTGTCGGGCTCGGTGGCGGGGCTGGAGGGAGGCTCCCAGCTGGCCCTGCGCCGGGCCACCAGCATGCGCAAGACCTTCACCACCGGCGTGGCCGCCGTCAAGAAGAAATCCCTCTGCATCCAGATCAAGCTGCAAGTGGTGAGTGAGGGGCTGCCAAGGGGGATCCCTGCGTCTGGCTGGGGCACCTGGCTGGGGCACCGCTGCACATCGCTGCTCACCCTGCTCTGCCACACCCGCAGGACGCCCTCATCGACAGCATCAAGAAGTCCAAGCTCCACTTCGTGCACTGCTTCCTGCCCAAGGCGGGGGGCGGCGGGGACCCCCAGGCCGTGCCGTGCCGGCGGGTGAGCGGCAGCGAGCTGGAGCTG
>VZTG01009773.1:264605-277515 GCA_013397845.1 Melanocharis versteri | reverse complement strand
CCCAGCCCCTTCTCCAGCCCTGTTGCCTCTTTGTGGACACACTCCAGCACCCAACCTGGGATGCTGGGATCCAGCTGGGTGCAACCCCACTCCAGGGGCACAGAGCAGCCTCACTTCCCTTCCCTGTCCCTTCCTCCCCATTTAATTTGCCCACATCTATTCCCCACCCATTTGGTCTTATTTTTTTTTAATTTTCCTTTAATTTCNCAACCCCCTCCCAGTTTGCAGGACATGGTGGCAAAGTATCAGAAAAGAAAGAGTAAACTGTGAGGAGCATCTCTTTCCTTCCTCCCCTCCCCTAACCCCCACCTCACCCCCAGGGGCCGGGGTCCCGCATGCCACTGGCCCACTCCGCATGCCCTAACAGCACCCACGGCACGGCACATAACCACATCCCACGCATGGGGACGGGATGAGCCCCTGGGATGGGGTGGGGGGTGATGCTCTGCCGTGGCTGATGGCAAATGTGTCAGCGTGGGGCAGCAATGGAGCCTTGCTGCCACTAATTAATACCCCCATCCATGGTCGCTCCCCCGACCTGGGTCCTGCTTGACTAACGGCACGTTTGCCTGGATATAAACCGTGTTTGATGTGGAGCTTAATTCTGTTGGTCAGAAAACCTTAGCTGCCCCCAGAGCTTGTTTTTGGGGCTCGTTGGGGGTTTTTTTGGTGTCGTTCTGNCTTTCAGGAAGTTGTAGGGAGTGAAAAAGTCCCCCCGATCTTCCTTTTCTCCAGGCTGAGCCCCCCCAGCTCCCTCAGTTGCTCTTCATTAGACTTGTGCTCCAGACCCTTCCCCAGCTCTGTTGCCTCTCTGTGGATNGCCTGGATATAAACCGTGTTTGATGTGGAGCTTAATTCTGTTGGTCAGAAAACCTTAGCTGCCCCCAGAGCTTGTTTTTGGGGCTCGTTGGGGGTTTTTTTGGTGTCGTTCTGTGGTTTTTTGTTGGTTTGTTGTTTTTTTTTTTCCCCAAGCCCAGCGTTGCCTGGATGTATTGCAGGGGAGGGAGATGCGCAGGATGGAGTGCGGCTCGTTGCTCTGAATTTAAAAAAGAGAAGGATTCATATACAGGGTCTATCCCAGCCTGTCCCTTGTGCTGTTGGCTGTCATTCCCAGGCAGGGAATAAGCCCAAAACCAGGCGGATAAAAGGCCTTTTAAGATCCTGTGGTACATCCCATCCCTTCCTTGGAGTGGCCTGGTGGGAGCGGGGTGGCGAGAGGGGACCACACTGCTTCAATATCCGTATAGATCCCGATGGTGCTGCCATAACCCTAATGAAAGCAGTAAGCGGTGAGGTATTAAGAGAGATTTATTCAGGGATGCTTTTAACGTGGGGGAATGGATTTTGCAATGCAGACAGCACCTTCTTTCTAAAGGCAATCAATATGGTTACGAACGGCCGTTATAAATTAGATGGTTTAAGCCAGATAGGACTTTTTTTTACGCCGGGACGTAAATCAGGGGCTCTCGGGCACGGCAGGGCTGTAAATCTGCCCGCTGTGCTCCCGCGCCCGCCGTGCCGGAGTCGTTTCTGTTCCGCCTGCTAAACTCCTGTTTACCCAGGGCCATCAGCATTGCTCTTCCTCGCTGTAATTCTGCGCTCGACGGCAGCCTATAAAACGAACCCACTTATTTCCTTCCCAGTCCCCGAGCTGGAAATCTCCTGTGTTTCTGGAGCTGTGCCCTGCCTGCTGCCCCAAAGCCAGGCCTTGCTGTCTCTGGCTCTGGAGCTGTGCAGTGACAGGGAGAGATGTTGGGCAGAGGGTGCAAGAGCCCCTTGGGCAGGCTCAGGGGTGGTTTGGGGGTGCTTCAGGAGCCCCTGGCTTGCAGGTTGAGCTCTTTGCATGCAGATTGTCCCAGAGATGGAGCAGAACCATAGGATGAGGTTTTACCCATGCTGGAGTACACAGGCACTGGGTACTGGAGGGGTTCAGTGCCTTCCAGTGCACTTTCATCTCTCCGGCACCCGAAAACTCACTGCCCCACACTGACTTCTTGCTTTCTTCCACCCTGACCCGCTCCTCCGGCAGCGACGGTGACTCAGATGTGGACTCGGAGCTGGAGGAGCGCGTGGATGGGGTGAAGTCTTGGCTCTCCAAGAACAAAGGCTCCTCCAAAGCGCTCTCGGATGACGGCAGCCTGAAGGGCAGCAGGTGAGTGCAGGGCTGGGCACGGGGCTGGCGGGCAGAGGACAGGCTGAGCTGTGCTGGGACGTGGACAGGGCTGGGTGGGTGCCTGTGGGATGTGGCATTTGGTGCTGTGTTCCCATCTGGTGTTTGTGTGGATGGCCAGGGAAGGGTTAATGCTGATGAACAGCTCTGTCTCCATTGGGGACACGTTCCCCTGCCCAACGGGACCTCCCTGGTCCCCTTTCCCTCATCCCACCCTGGAGGCATATGGGCATCTGCAGCCCCCGCCCCATCTGCCTCCCCAGGGCTTGTGGTGCTGGGCTTTAGCTCTGTGCAGCATTCCATCACTCCAGGACTGATTCCCTGCTTCATCCTGCCCTCCTCTGCAGCCCCACCCCATCTCTCCTCCCACCTCTCAGAAAATGTTGGCAGAGGTGGGGACATGCCCAGGTGCACCCACGGCATTGGGCTGGGGCGCACAGCCCCACTCCCCTCCTCCTTGGAAAACGCTTGCCTGCTGAGCGCAGATTGCTTTTATCCAAACCCAATTTCCTAGCAGGGCTCCAGGAGTCCCAGGGGACTCCCTCCCTCTGCCGAGCAGGGGGGAAAGATCTGAGCTGGTTTCTGTTAATTGGCTTAATTTATTCAGCGGTGCAGATGTAAAACATTTTGTTATTGGAGATAATTCCACCTTTTCTGAAGTCGGGAATCAAACGCAGCGGCTCCAGGTAGCCGACAATGAAATAAATTGAAGGCAGCACTTTAAAGGGGAATCAAAGTGCTGGGCTAGAACAATTCCCACATTTACATGACATTTTTCCACGATGCCATTTCCCGCTGACGCAAATTGCCGAGGCCGCCTCGCCGGCCCCCCCCGCCCCCCTTCGCCCGCTCATCCCCGTGTCTCTCTTGTCTCCCCGGTGCGTGCGGGGCCGCGGTGCCGCGGCACAGGTCAGCGCCGCCCGACGGCCCCGAGCCCGAGGAGCGGCCGGTGTCGGTGTTGAGCTCCCTCAGCTACAGGAAGCGGCCGGGCCTCAAGGACTCCATAGGCGGCCGCGGGGATGAGCAGACGCTGTTCAGCGCCCTGGGCGAGCGGCCGCCTTCCCCCGAGCGCCCTCCGCGCAGGGCGGCCCGCGGCGGCGAGCCCCAGGACCGGGCGGCCGTCATCGCCCGCGCCTTCGCCGACGCCAGCGGCCGGGCTCGCCAAGGGCTGGACAAGCGGTGGTCCCTTTCGGCCACCGACGTAGAGAAAGCCTCTGTCGCCTCCGCCCCGGTGAGCCGCGTCTCCTCCGCCTCCTGGCGCGGGCTGGAGGACGGCGATGATGGGGACGAGGGATGCTCGGTGCTGAGCTTCGCCCTCTCCAGCCCCGGCAGCTTGCGGAGCCGGCGCGGGGGCCCCGAGGGCCGCCCTGAGTCGCGGCTCTCCCTGGCCCGCAGCCGCCTGGATGAGGCGGACGAGGGGTCCCGCGGGCAGCCCCTCTTGGGGCGCAGCTTCTCTGTGCCCCCGCGGCCCCGCAGCGCAGCCTCCGAGGAGGAGGCTCCTGGGGACGCCCGGCCCGTGCGGCAACGCTCCTACCTCGACCCCGACCTGGAAGCCGCCATCCAGGAGGTGCTGAGCTACCGCCCGCTGCGGGCCAAGGGCTACTCCAGCCCCGAGGCCGACTCGGGGGACGACGGCCGGAGTGTCCGGAGTGTCAGGAGTGTCCGAAGTGCGGCCCCCCTGGGCGCCGCTGACCGCCCCTCCGGCAGCCTGCGCCGCTCCGCATCCGCCCTCGACTTCTCCCGGCACACCTGCCGGTGCCGCAGCAGCTCGGGCTCCTCCGAGGAAGAGGAGGAGCGGAAGAAGAAGAGCTCCAAGAAGCGTGCCAAGAAAAGCAAGAAGAAATCCAAGAAGAAGAAGAAGAAGCAGCAGTCATCATCCGAGTCCAGCTCCTCCTCCGAGTCCTCCTCCGGCTCCACCAGCTCCTACCGTAGCACCTCCAGTGTCAAGAAGGGCCCGCGGGCGGCGGGGAGCGAGGAGCCGACACGTCCTGCCCGGGGCAAGAAGGAGGAGAAGCAGCGGAAAAAGCAGGTGGACAACCTGATGATGAAGTACCTGTACCGTCCCGAGAGCGACTGAGGCAGGAGGTGGGAGCGGTGTGTGCCGTGCAGCATGAACCTCCCCGTGTGCCACTAACCGCTCGCCCTAACCCTCTCCTGACTCCGGAGCTCTCCTCCGCCGGCGTGGGGCACCCCGGGATGGGGCAGCCCTCTGTGCCTGCAGCAGCCCTGCTGCTTTGGGGTGCCGCAGGGCATCCCCAACGCATCTCCGTCTGTGGGGAGATCCCCGGCATGGCCGCAGCGGGACCGGCAGCTGCCCGAGCTGCCAGGACGCAGCGTGTTCAGGATTAGCAGCTGCGGGACACCGGGAAGCGCTAATCCCTTCCTGGCTCCCCAGCCGTCGGCCAGGACACACCTGGATTTATTCCTTCAGGAAATTTTTAAGGGTTTGATGGGCGGCACAGCCCCCAGGAGCAGAGGGGAGTGGGATGGGTACTAACACGCACCCACTGCAGTGTGTGAGCATGGGGGGCCCAGGGTGGGCTGCTGGAGCTTAGAGTTGCCCTGTGTCCTATGGGGTGCCTGTGATGGGAATTCCGGGTGTGAATGGCCTCAACTTGCAGGGCTTTGGAGCTCTGCACGCTGTTTGATGCAGAGGAGGGGGTGTGTTTGGGCTTGCTGGCAGCGATTTCAGAGCAGGCTCCATCCCTTCTGATGGCTTGAATAGGAGAATGGATGGAGGAAGGGAAAGAAGCCTTTTGGAAATGCGGTTGCCTTGGGCTGTCTGCCCCAGGGGCAGGGGTACTGGGAAAGCAACACCCCCAGCACCCAGCCCTGGGCTCGGGTACAGCCGGGACCCTCAGTCAGGGTGTCTGGGAGCACTGGTGTTGGCAGCCAGGGCCACGAGCCTTTTCCTGGACAGGCTCAGCTCGGCCCCACTGCAGAGCAGGGTCTCAGCTCAGCGCATCGAGGAGCTGTTTGCAGTGAGGCATGTCCCAAATATCTCGGAAAGAATAAAAAAGGAGGCAATCAAGGCTCCATCCAGCTGGCTGCCAGTCTGCTGGCTCACCGCAGCTCCCGCTGCAGCCGGAGGGGAGCTGTGCCCAGCAGCCAAGCCATGCTGGGGACAGGGAGCCCCCTGTGACCTTTGCTAACCCCGCTCTCTCCCGCAGCCCCACGAGCTCCCGGCACACCTTCACCTACGACAGATGGGACGATGAGCAGGACGCCGGGGACAGCACGCGTCGCTCCTCCCGCAGCTCCCCCAGTGCCAGCGAGGCGGAGAGCCGGGCTGCCGAGACCCCCGCCTAGCCCCCCACCGCCGCTTCCCACCGCCCCGGGAGCGCTCAGCCCCGGGGGCCGCCGCGGGCAGCCGGTATTTCTTCTGCGCGGGGTGGGGGGGACACAGGCAGCCGCCCCCCGGCTCCAGCCATGGGAGGAGCAGCCCGGCCGGCTCGCTGGCTGCACCCCCCGCCCTCCCACCTCTCGTCTGCCCTTGGCGGCGGAGTCGGCTGCTCCGGCACCCGGGATTTATTCCTCAGTGCCTGCTGGCTCCTTATTTTGTAACTTAAACTCCCCCCTTCGGCACCCTGCCGTCCTCTTACACCCCTTTTAGTTGAGCCAAAGACGTCTCTCGCTGGCCGGAGCAGCCGCCCGGCAGCCGGGAAGGGGACATGGGGACAGGGTCCCACGTGCCCACCTGGGTTTTTGTCACCCCCCAGCCCCCCACCTCTGCCTGGCTGTTTTGCACTAGCCCAGCTGTGCATCCTCCCCCACCCCCTTTACTTTCAGTATGAAAATAAACGTCATTTCTGGCTGGTGATACGGGCTGCTGCCTGCTCCATGTGCCTGGGGGGTCTCCCCGTTTTGGGGGATTGTTTGCATGGTGCAAGGGTCTGGCGGAATGGATCCAGCCCCAGCAAGGGTGTGGGGCTGTGTGAAAAGGCCAAGTCTGGCCTCTTCCCTGAGCCTGCTGCACCCATGGGTGCTGGGAGGGGAGGGGGGGGAAAGCCCTCGTGGGTGCCAGTGCTGAATCATTTATCAATCTTCATAAATATGCAGATGAGCAGCAGGACAGAGCCTCTGCCTGCCGGCGTTAAATAATTAACGCGGAGGAGATGATGATGTGCATTGCTGGCTGCCTGCACAGCTCAGCCTTGGCCCTGGCTGTGTGCTGTCCCCGTGCCGTGTGCTGTGCCCTGCACCTGGCTCTGGGGACACTCCACACCCTGGGGACCCCCCGCACTCCTTGGCAAGTTGTTTCCCTTTCCTCACCATCTCTTGGAAGCACACAGGCCAAGCTCGGTGCTCGCTGCCATAAAGCCACGCTGCGCTAATGCGCTTTCATTAAGTGGGAGCGATCTAATGATAATAAAATGGCACATTTAACATTAAAACATTTAACTTGACTCCTAAGCGAGTGTGTCTCTCCGCGCTGCTCCAGCTCCATCTTCATGAGGCTGACAAAGCTTCTTAATTTGTTCCCCAGGAGTGGGTGCTCGGTAGAGATGGCTTGGCACCGCATGGCATGGGGGATGCTGGGATGCTGGGATGTGGGGAGGCAGGGTACCAGCATGCAGGGATGTGGGGAAGCAAGGATGCAGAGGTGCTAGGATGGTGGAATATGGGGACATGGGGGTGCACAGTATCTGGGGTGCAGGGTTGGAGGGGTGCAGCATACTGGGGCTCCCCAGGCTGCAGGGAGATGGAGGTCCATGGGGATGGAGGTGCACTGGGTGTGAGGACACTGGGATGCAGGGACACAGCTGCAGGCCAGTGCAATGCCATGGGGACGTGTCTGGAACCCCACATCTACTGTGCAGCCCCAAGCACACCGGGGAAACGGGTGATGGCGAAGTGGGCCATGTTATAGGATGGCTCCTCGCCCAGGCTCAGCTGACACAGCAACTTCCCCACCACTGGTGCCAGCTTGAACCCATGGCCTGTGGGAAGGAGAGGGAAGGTGGAGACACAACCATCCCCACGACCCCGGACAGCCCTGAGGTGCTGGGCTGTGGGGTGGCTGCCCTCGCCTACCTGAGAAGCCGGCACCGATGACGACGTTGCTGAACTTGGGGTGCCGGTCCAGGATGAAATCTTCATCTGGAGTGTTCTGGGGAGCCAGGGTGTGAAGGTGAGGGGACAGGGTGGGGTCCACCTTGGTGTGGGGGAAGGCTCAGGAGCTCGGATGCCTGGATCCGTGCCCTGCCAGGGGTCTCACTGTGTAGAGGCAGGTCTCCATCACCGCCGGCTGCGTCTCCAGCCCGGGCAGGTAGCTGCTGATGAAGCTGCTCAGGACGGCGATGTCAGGGCGGGGGGCACTCGAGGGGGCCTGATCCCGCTTCTCTGGGTCAGTGGGGCTGCCATGGTGGTGGCACACCTGGAGGACAACTGGTCACGGTGGGCGGCTTAGGGAATCCCCCCACTTTGAGCTGTGCCCTGCTCACCTTCATCAGACCCGGGTACTCGATGGAGGGCAGCCCGTAGATGCCGTGGGGGGCTTGGCTCAGCCCCAGGGTCAAGAAGCAGGGACTGACACTGCCCAAGCCGGCGCTCCCAGGTTGCTTCTCCCTCCAGTAGCAGACATCGATGCGCAGGGGCTGGAATCACTCCGTTAGCTCTGGCCGTGATTGTGCCACCCCCCAGTGCCACCAACCCTTACCTGCAGCGGCAGGCGGAGACCCAGTTGTTCCACGAAGGCACCAGTCCAGGCTCCGGCCGTGATGACGAGCCGGGGGGCTTGGTACACCCCAGCAGTGGTGGTGACAGTGACCGTGGCCCCAGGTTCGATGCGCAGCACCTTCTCCCCATCCCTCAGGGTGCCCCCGTGTCGGCGAAAGGCCTCCTGGGTGGGGAGGGTGACAGGAGGTGGCTGTGAGGATAGAGTCAAGGGACCCCCCACCCCATCTCAAATCGTCCCATGCCATCCCAAAGCATCCCATCCCCTCAGCAGCACCCACCTGCACTGCCCGCAGTGCCCGGTCAGCGAAGAGCACCCCGGCAGTGCTGTCCAACACGGCCACCTGGCCAGCTTGGAGCCGGAAGCCAGGGAAGCGCTGGGCCAGAGCCGCGGCGTCCAGGACCTCGTCAACACCCAGGCTCCTCCTGCAGGCCTCCAGCTCCGGCTCTCCCGGCGGCCCCAGCACCACCAGTCCCGTCTGTCTGCATCCCACCAGTCACATCATCTCGCCCTGCTCCCCCTCCCTGCACGGACACCCACTTGCTTTGCCCCTGGGGGAAACTGAGGCACGGTGACACCAGTGATACTTGGGATGTGCTGCGCCCTGGTGCTGGGGCACCCCACAGTGGGATGCGGTGAGAAGGGCAGAGTGGCTAGGGTGAGATGCAGGGAGAGGGTCCAGACACTGACATCACACTCTCCCCCCAAAATACAGCAAGAGCCATCAGCCCTGACCCCCGCACCGGAGGATCATTTAGATGCTCATTTCCTTAATGACACTTCCTTCATGGATCCTCATAAATTACCAGGAACTGGCAGCTGCCTGCCGAGGAAGCCGCATCCCACCCAAAGGTCACCACCCGCAGTCCCGCGGGGAGGGGACGGTGCCCGGCGGTGGCTGCGTCCCTGTCCCCGTCACCTGTAGAGGGTGGTGCCGGTCTCGGCCTCCAGCTGCTGCCAGAGGCGGAAGCTGTCGGGCATCATGCGGGAGTAATATTCCTGGGGGTAGGCGCTGCGGATGATGCGGCTCTGCCCATGCGAGCTGCCCCGAGAGTGGGGCAGGAGGAACTGTGGGGCAGAGAGGACATGGGGGTGACCACAGACACTGCCACCCCCAACCCCGCCAGCCCCACGTGCCATGCCGCAGAGGGCACAGCCTGTCCTGTCAACCACGGCACCGGGAAACAGCAGGAAACGGGGGTCCTGGTGCTGGGGACATGGGAGTCCTGGTGCTGGGGGCATGGGAGTCCTGGTGCTGGGGACATGAGGGTCATGGTGCTGGGGACATGGGAGTCCTGGTGCTGGGGACACGGGAGTCCTGGTGCTGGGGACATGAGGGTCCTGGTGCTGGGGACATGGGAGTCCTGGTGCTGGGGACATGAGGGTCCTGGTGCTGGGGACATGGGAGTCCTGGTGCTGGGGACATGGGGGTCCTGGGGCGGGGGACATGGGAGTCCTGGTGCTGGGGACACGGTAGTCCTGGTGCTGGGGACATGAGGGTCCTGGTGCTGGGGACATGAGGGTCCTGGTGCTGGGGAAAGGGGATCCTGGCACTGGGGACTGCAGTGGCAGCAGTGGCTCTGCTCCGTGCCACGGTGGAGGGCAGCCAGGTCCGCAGGCACCCGCGCCAGCCTGGTGGGAATGGGGACATGGCAGAATGGGGTCACCATACCTGCTCCAGCAGCAGAGTGTCCTTGTGGCGCTGGGCCAGGTGGTAGGCAGTGAAAGAGCCCTGGATTCCGGCCCCAACGACAATGACATCGTAGGTGGACTTCTGGGGCTGGCGTGGGGCAGACATGTCCGTCCTCGTCCCTGCTCCTGTCCCTGTGGCCGCTGGGAGGAGAGCCAAGGGGAGGAACGAGGCAAAGTCCAGCCGAGCCGAGCGGGTGGTGGAGCCTTGGCCACCTGCCAGCTCCGTGGGGACACAGGAGCACACAGGGGCCACATTCTTCCCACCCTTTGGGGCTGGCCAGGCAGGAATGTTCTCATTCCCCCACCAACACCAGCACCTGGTGCCACCAGGGCAGGCAGCTCAGCTGATCAGTGAACGGGTGGCATAGATGTGAAGGAAAACTGCTTCCACTAAATCCCCTTTTCCACTGGTCACTGCTGGCTCCAGCTGTGGTGGGACTCAGGGCTTCCATCCGTGTGCCAATGGGAAACCCCACCTTGCTTCCAGGCAAATAGGTTGTTTTTTCCTCCAGCACAATTTATTACAGCCATAAACCATTTTGTTGCCATCTTTTGTTGTTATTTTTTTAACGGGAGATAGGGGTGATTTAGGGCTCATCAGAGCTGCCAGGATGCGGCATGGAGCCCCATGGTGGATTTTGCCAATCTGTAAAATTTTGGGGTGTGGTCGGGGTTTGGGAATATTTAGCAATGCCTCAGGGTGGGGGATAACACAGGCAGGGGCTGCCAGTTTTGCCCACTGCCGCCACTGCCCTGTGCTGCCTGACAGCTAATTAGGGGAATTAATTTACTCTGGCTTCTGCAGTGTAAAAGGCATTATTTACTGGTTAATTGTCGTTATTACTAAATGTTAAATATCGTTATTTATTTTGCCACTTGCCTCTGGTGATGAATGAAGCATTGGGGAGCACTGGAGGCTCCCACCAGGTCACAGGGACTCCCCAACATCGTGCAGAGGCAGAACTGGCAGCTCACAGCGACGGGGAGGTGAGAGGAGGAGGATGGGCAGCACGGGCAGAGGTTGGGGTGCCCCCCAGACCCCTCATCCACCCCACTGCCCACGAGCACTGCTGCAATGAGTGCGTCCCAGTCCCAGCATCACCGCGATGCCCTGGGCTCTGCATCACACACGGCCCCGTTAAATCAGCACATCCTCGCTCGCCTTTGATGTTACAAATAATTCAGCAATTTCCCTGGGTTTCAGCTGACTTTTTTTGCTTTGAATAGCCCCTCTTCTTGCTCTTCCTTTTTTTGCTGGAAAGATGAAGAATAATTAATTATCCGTGAAACGTTAAATGGTAGAAATGAACTCCTCTCCCGTCAGTGGTGTGGTAATAGAATGGATGGAAAAACCTCGCTTGTGAGGTTACAGAGGTGGTGAGACCTTTGGTGGGATGCAAATCACCATCCCCAGGGCTCTCTGGGACCCCTCAAGCCATTGCTTTTGGTCTGCAGGTGACCCCAACGAGGGCTGATCCCAGGCATCAGGGAGGTCTGCACCCCCAAAGCCCAAAAAGGAGCTCAACTTGCCTTAGGGTGAATTTTTGGGGGGTTCCCCCAGCCTTGTGCCAAGGTCTCCGTCATCCCTGCCATGTTCTCCTCGCCTGGGTTTATCCTGACTGGAGGCAATGCTTGTGGCAGCAAGAAATCCATTTCCCTAAGCAGCCGGCGTGGGTCAGGAGAGCTCAGTAAAAATGAAATATTCCCTGTGTGGGCTGGGTGGATGGATGGGAAAACTCAGGGCTGGAAATGGCACGAGGAGGGGGAAATGGGGGCTTGGGGAACCGCCTGGCACAGGCTGTGGGAGCTACCCCAGCTCAGATCCATGTGGCACTGGGGAAATGGGGACAAGGAACTTTGGCCAAGGCTGGGCAAGGATCGGATGTAATTTGATGGGTGCTGGTCTTTGCACCCACTGCACCCTTTTCGTCCACTGTACGTTGGGACAGAAGTTTCCCAAAATCCCATCATCCATCTGTGCTGGCCTCATTTTTCACCAAGCACAAACCAACACTTAAAAAAGAATTAGGGAGTAATGCTGTTCCCCAGGGAGGCGAGGGGAACACGGCATCCTTCTCTCCCAGCCTCAGCGTGCTGGCTCCACACACGCTTGCCCCCATTTTCCTCCCCACACCTCTGCATTCCCAATCCTTTGATGGCACCTGCAAAGGATTGTTTGTTTTCTGTCAAAACCAACAGCGGCTGAAGGCAGCCCCTCATTAGCAGTCCAGGTACGTGCATGGGGAAGCATCAGGCAGATTAAAATTATTTGAATATCATAATATTAGAAACTTCAATTTGGCCTCAAAATGCTCATCTTCCGAGCCCTACCAGGGCTTTGCTGCATTAAACATTGATGGCTCTACTGGCGGATCAAAGTTTTGGGTTTAGAGCTGAAAGTGCTTTGCGGGAGAGCCGGCAGCACCCCCGGGATGAGGAGGATCCCGGCATCACTTCCAGCCCCGCTCCCCCGGCAGCCGTGGGGCTGGTGGCACACCAGACAGTGCCACGGGCTTGGTGGCACACAGCCCACGCCATGGGGCTGGCTGCTGCTCTGCTCTTGGCTCCCCGTGCCAAGCCATGCCATTGTCCATGGCAGGAATGACGCGTGTCGGCAAAGCAGGACCCGGGATTAAAATTAAACCCCCACCGGAGCTGGCTGCGTGGGCCGTGTGTGCAGTGGGGCTGGCCGGGCTGCGGGGGATCCGGCGAGGCGAAGCCATCTGGGCTTTTGCAGGGAAGGGGAGGGGGTTATTAAACAAAGAGGTGGTTTTTTAATATTTTTAACACCCGCGAAGAGCCGTCCATCAGCCAACATGGAGCTGCTCGGTATCGGTGCCAACACCATCTGCCCACTGCAGGGCTGGCTGCCCTCCGGGACCCCGACGCAGGGGGCTGGGGAGGGGCTGTTAGACCCCCACCATACAGAATACCGGACCCGCTCTGTGCTGTTCCGGGTCCAGGTGTCCTGGCTTGGGGGATGATGAGCCCAGCCCTAATTTGGGCTATTTAGGGATGGGGAAGGGCAGCTTGGGAGGGGCTGTGGTGAGAGTTCTGGAGGGTGGGGAGGCAGGATACGGTGAGGTGGGCACCGAGCACCTTTCCCACAGCTCTCGGTGGCTGCCGCCCCGAAGGGCTGCCGGGATTCGAGGAGGAAGGGGGGGTTAGGCGGTCCCCCTCCCCCAACCTTCATCTCCAGCTTTAGCGGGCGCCGCACTCGAAGAGTTACGGCGTGGGGGTGGGGTAGCAGGGAGGAGCCCCCCCCAACCCCCCCTCCCAGCCTGCGGGATTGGAAGGCGCCGCGCTCGGAGAGTTACGGCGAGGGGGGGGGGTGGAGGGAGCCCCCCCCTCTTCGTCCCTGGAATTAGCGA
>VZTG01009773.1:251061-264529 GCA_013397845.1 Melanocharis versteri | reverse complement strand
ACCGCCGCCGGCCATGGGCCCGCCGCCCGCGCTGCTCCTGCCGCTCCTCGCCGCGCTGCTCCGCGCCCCGGCACACGGTAAGCGCCGGCCGACACCCCGGGTCACCCCCGCCGCGCACACCGACCGCCCTCCGGTACCGGGTGGCCTCCGTCGCCGCCAAACTTTGCCAACTCGTGCCCGCCCCCCGGTGCGGAGGGGACGCTCCCCGTTTCCCTCCGGTGAACGGAGAATCCCCTCTCCCCGTTATCCGCCCCACCGCCACCCCCTCCGGGGACGCGCACAGCGCTGTGCAGCCGGGCTGGTGCAACGCCGCCCCCGGCAGGCTCCGGCGGCAGCCCCTCCGCCGGTGTTACCGACCGCGTTACCGGCATCGCTGCGCCGGGGGCTGGGCAGGCACGGCGGGACCCGCTCCCGCGGTCACCGAGCCCTTCGAGCCACCCTCGGGCTGGCTATGCCGTGAGCCGGTCCCTCCGTGCGGTCCCCACTGCCGGGTGGAGGGCATTGGGGGTATTTGGTTCTTTTCCCCCTCTCTTCCCGGCTGGGGTGACCCCTCCAGCTCCGCGGGGGACACGGGGGACGCAGGAGTGGCGGGTGTTGGTCCTTGCCAAGGAGAGCAGCCAACACCCAGCTCGGTTCCTTGTCTCTGCCACCCGTGGGGCACCGGCAGCCTCGATGCCTCGTGGCTCCGCTGCCCCAAAAATAGGATTGGGGACCCTCCAAGGCTTGAGGAGACCTGCCAGGGATTGGGGTGCCCCGGAGCGCTGTGGCCGTGCGTGGGGCGATGGGCGGGTCGCGGTCCAGCCCTGCTGGCCCCGGTGGGATGCGGGATGTGGGCACCGGCTGCAGGCAGCAGCCGTGCGGGGAGTTACATAAACTCCCCATCTGGCAGCGGAGCCCAGCCGGGGAAGGGCGCCGTGGCCCTGCGCCCGCTGCTATTCCCAGCTCGCTCTGCCGCCTGGGGCTGCTGCCACAGCCTTCTTCCTCGGGAAAGGGAGTGGATAGGGACAGCAAACGGGGCGATGCCACGGCATCCCCATCTCCTGCCCTGCCCGGGGGGCAGCAAAGCTGGAACGGGGGGTCCACGTTGCTGGCCCTGTCCTGGGAGCAGGGCGCTGGGCAGGGCAGATTTCCCCCAAGGGAGGCTGGTGCTTACTGTGTCAGTTTAATGATTTCTAATGAGCAATTACCTCTAGTCAGTCCCCTAATTTCTGAATATCAATAAAGTTAATTAAACACTGCATGTGCATTTCCCAGAGTCTTACAAGTAGGGATGCCCTGGGAGGTGCTCAGCTTTTCCTGAGCCTGGGACCCATGGGGTCCTGTCCACCCTGTGTCCCCCCATCATGTGCCTGCGTGGCTCATGCCCCAGCCTCCCCATCCTCCATCAGGCAGGGCTCCCAGGCAGCACTGCCATGCTCAGTGTCACTGTGGCCTTGACTTGGCATCGATGGGCTGGTGCGTGATGGGAATGAGCCATGGGTCTGAGGGACACGGGGACAGGGAGTCTTGGACCCCTCCTCCAGGCTGGGGAGCTTGGTGATGGGCTCTGAGTGGTGGCAAGGCAGGGTCTGATCCTGTCTCTCTCCTGTCCCAGCTGTGGGGCACCACCAGCCCCTGGTGTCCACAGGGGTTTGCGCCAGCAGAAAGTGGGGTCTGGACCCCATGGCTCTGGTGCAGCTGAGGGGTACGGTGCCAGGCACAGCTCCATCAACCCTGGCCCTCTGCAGCCCCTCTCCCCAGCTCTTCAAAGGCATGGCAGGCCAGGCATTTTTTGTGGGGGTCATCTTACCCACGCCGGAGGGAACTCCTTGTAATTTGGGGTCCTGGCAGCCTGGGGTATTGGGAAGAAGCACAGGATGTGACAGGGGGCAGAGGGCCTGGCCGTGCCCTCAGGAGCTGTGCCACGGCATCCAGCACCAGCCAGACGCACTGTGCCCATAGGGGTGATGTATTTTGGGGGACACGGCGCCCCTGGGCGTGTGGGCGCTGGCTGGGGTCTCGGTGTGAGGAGGGGGCTGGGGAAGGAGGCAGGCGGCTGCTCCGGTAATTAACGGCGCGTGTGCTCGTGCCCTGCGTGCCTCCGAGGAGTTCGTCACCGCCACGCTGCCGTGCCGCCAGGCCAGGATTATCTGGATAATACTCTTAAGCCAGGGAGCGGGAGGGCAGGGCTGTCCCGCGGGGATGTGGGGCGCAGGCTGAGCCAACCACCCCCACCATTGCCCGGGAGCCTGATTGCCGCAGGGATCGTCTGTGGGTTTGCAGTGGCGGGGAGGAATTTGGTGCAGGGTGCTCTGCCAGGCAGGGCTGCCAGGCAGAGCCAGAGCAGCGGGAATGGGGGGGAAAATGGGGTGCAAAGAAGCTTGGGCAAGGACACGGCAAGGGCACCCCCAGGCCTGGTTTGGAGCAGGAGAGAACCCCCTCCGTTTCTGCGCTGCTGGTGGGACCCCCAGGCTGGCACGGGGCTCCTGGGGCTGTCACTCCCCGTGTGCAGCCCCTGCCGGGGCGGGGGCTGAGGCTGACCCTGGCTCTGGGGTCCCCTGGGAGCACCAACAGCCCCCGGGGGAGGCGGATGAAGTTGTGTCTCCAGCGGCTCTGACGGGAGAGGATAATTTCGCCTCCAATCAATTCTTTAAATGCGCACAATTGAAAGATTGCCTCTGAAAGCTGCCTATAACCGGGGAGGTAATGGATTCCCTCCAGTCGCAGGCAGGAGCTCGGGAGTGGCAGCATCCCTTCCTCCTGCTGCTGGGGAGATGGGGGCAACCAGAGGACCAGCGCTGCCCCCACCATGGGCATCCTCGGGTGGGTGAAGGGGCTGCCTGCACCCCTCAGAGGCAGCTGGGGATGCCTCTATCTGCCTGGCTCGCTGCCAGCCTGCCCTGGAAGCGCTCCTCACATCCTCCGAGGTGCCAGGGGGTCCCGTTGGCCAAGGCTGGGGATCCGCTCGGCCCCCAGCCTGCGGGAGAAGCGGCAGGAGCCAGCCCGCACGCTCGCTGTGCCAGTAGGAATTATTACATATATAATTTAAATGCAGTAACGAGCTGTGCTGAAGGGATCAAATATTAATCAGCTGCAAGAGCGCTGCTCTGACCCAGTGAAAATGGAGAGAGGTGCTTGAAATGCCAGATCAGCCGGTGCTGGGCGCTGAGCGAGGTGATGCTTGGGCAGGGCAGGCTCTGGTGGTCCCCAGATGCCCTGGGGGGTGGCAGCAAGGGCGAATGTTGGCTGTAAGACCAGCCCTAAGTAGCTTCCAGAACTGGATGGTTCATCCTCCAGGAAAAGCGGTGCTGGGCCAGGCTGTGGAGCTGGCTGGAAGGGACACAGGGCTGGAGGCAGCTGAGATGCTGGCTCTGGCAGGAGCAGGCGGCGATGGGAGGGAATGGTGTCTGCAGGAAGTATGACATGGCTGAGCAGCCCAACGCGGAGCCTGACAAGCAGCTCTCGCTCGCCTCCCGCAACCGATTTCAATTACTGTCTCTGGCAGTGGGCGGAGGGAAGGGGAGACGGGAGCTGGGTGGGCAGCGTGGCCCCGCTCACCCTGCCTGACTCCTGCCCATGCTGGGCAGTCACCCCCAGCACCCAGGGGTGTCCCGAGGGCTGGGTGCCCCTCTGCCACCCAGAGGGGTGAGCTGTGCTGGGTCCTGGGGGAGAACAGAGCTTGGACAGAGCCCCACGGGGGCATGGCACCTACATCACGGTCACTGTGGGGTGGCACAAGGTGGGTGCTGCCCAGCAGTGGGGTATCCATGACAGGAAATCCTGGGGGAGGGGCTGGAGGGGCTGATTTGGGTGCTGTCAGCCCAGGGAGGGGGGACATGGCACCGCACAGCGCTTGGGTCTGAAATAGCAGCAGACATACGATTTATCACCGCTGCTGCCACACAGGGAAATTGCTGTAGAAACCCATTAGCTCCGCAGGGAGAATGGGGAAGGGGGATTACGTGGGCCGCGGGTGGCGAGGAGGGGACAAGGGCACCACTGGCATCCAGCAGGTGGGAAGGGAGGAGAGCCCCAGGGATGGGCACCCAGCTGGCCGCTGGGCTCTGCCCTCGTGCCCACCCACTGTCGGTGGTGCTCGGTGTGTCAGCCGGCACTCGGCCGCCGCGATGCTCCAGGGAACCGGTTGCGGTGATGTGACATGTGTCAGCGGGTAAATGACTGTTCAATTCAAGGAGAATTGCAAAACATACAAGGTCAAACGCTTCCCCGCCAGCGCTGCCATGAATATTAAAGGCGAGCTCCTCCGATAGCTGCCAGGGCTGGCGGCCGCACTCACCAGCGGTGTCCCCGGGCACCAGGGCAGCCCCTTGGGTCCCTGCTCCAGCTGTTCGAACAGTCTCTGCTTGGCCGTGGGCATCTGGGGTCACTGGTGGTGCCAGGGTGGAGGTGGCTGTGGGGTGGCAGGACATGGATGCCAGCATAGGCGCCAGCTCGCCATGCTGGGTGCCAGTGGTTTGTCTGCGAGGCAGTGGTGACAGCTGGGTGGCAGAGGAGCTGGCTGCACAGTCCTGCCTGTGCCCACCTGCCCCTGCCTGCACCCTCACACCATCTGTGTGCTCCTGCATCTGCCCACCCGTCCCTGCCTGCATCTGCCCACCCACGCCTGCCTGCATCCCGACATTGCCTGCATTCCCACGCTGCCTACCCCTGCCCACCCACCAGCTGCACCCACCTGTATTCCCTGCCTGCTCCTGCCCACGCTGCCTTCAGACCTGGAAGAAAGCCCCGCTCTCTTCCTGGGGTCCCCAGGGCCACCAGGGCAGGGGACAGGTAGGAATCTGGCATCAGTAGGGTGTGTTCCCTCTCCTGCTCCTGTTGTGGAGGCTGGGGGTGGTTCAGGGGGCCGGGGGCCGTGGGACAGGGAGGCTGTGGGTGGGGGAGCGTGGCGTCGGCTGCCTGACAGCTCATTCATCACAGCTGCTGGCCCTGGCCATGGGGGCAAAGCCAGATTGGATTTTAAATTAGAAAATAAACCCAGAACCTCGTGAGGCCCAGCCCCTGCCCTCACCCTGTGCCAGGAACCCGGCTGCCTGCACCTCCCGCCTGCCCCCTCCTACAGATGGGGAAACCGAGGCACGGAACACCGCTGTGCCACGGCCCTGTGATGCTCCTGGAGCCACCGAGGGCCCTGCCCTGTCCCCTCCCGGAGCCGGGCACTCTGTTATTGCTTTCTTGGCGGGCAGCATCGATCGGTGCTCCCTGGGCGGCCGCGTGCCGCCTTATTTATTTATTTGTGACAGCAGGCAGCATCGATTCCCACCGGGGGGGCCTCCGCCCGCCACAGCCGGATTAGTCTCTGGCATCTCCCGGCTGCTGCTAATAAACTCCCACCCGACAAAGCCAATGGGAGGGATTAGGACCCCGTCCCGGCTGCAGCCGTGGGCACATGGCCAGCGTGCCAAGGGACCCCAACAGGCACGTGGCTACTGGGGCCTTGACAGCCCCTTTGCTCACCCCGGCTTCAGCGGGGTCGCTGCTGGGTGCCACGGCCCAGAGGGGTGTGCGCTGGGTAGCCAGCCCCATGTCAGCAGTCCCTGGTCACCTTGGGGACATGGGAGGGACGTAGCTGTGGCACTGGAGATAAGCTGCTTAGAGACATCTGTGGAGGTGGAGGCTCTAATCCCGTGGTGTTCCCGGGGCATGGGTGGCAGCAGCTGGGCACCCACTGCCTTCCCACGGCGTCCTGAGCATCCTGCATCCCCAGGCCCAAGCATCTTGTGGTACCCAGAGCCCCACACAGAGCCCAGGGCGGTGCCTGGTGCCAACACGCTGCCCAGCCCAGGGTGTGGAGTATCCAGATGGGATCTGTTGTAGGATCCTTGCTGTGAGGCCTGGCATTACCCAGGAGACTCCATGGGGACCACGGTGCCCCCCAGCACCCTGGGCAGGTGGGATACCCACGGAGAGGAGTGTCCAGGGATCTGGGTGGGCATCTCTAGCCCAGCCTTCACCCCGTGGGGCAGTGGTGGCCCGAGCAGGGCCCAGCCCCGAGCACTAATCTGCTATTAAAACCTAACGGAGATTTTGGCGCCCTTCAGTATAAACTCATTAACTTTTATGTTCTAATAAATGGATCCTATTAAAATATAATTCTGGCCTTGCTGGGGGGCAAGCGAACCTCTCAGAACTGGTGTGGGCAGGTGTCCCCACTGTGCCTCCGTGCCCAGGGCATTATCATTGTCCCGGTGTGATGGCAGGGGGGTGGTGGGGACACAGGGTGGGTAGCAGAGGTGTGGGGACGCCTGCCAGCACCCAGCAGCTCCCCACTACGCTGCACACCCAAGATAATGTCTCTTAATAGTCCCTTAAAAGCAGCAGTCGCAGAGTAATTAATCTTCGCGGGGCCCTGCCCTGCTACGGATAGGGATAATTACCCGGTAATTGGCAGTATCGTGTCATCGGTGCCTGTGCACGGCGGCAAGACGTGCCCACGCGCTACCGTGGCCTCGTGCCCCGCACCGGGGCCTCAGAGGGATGCTGGGTGTCACCATGGCATCCCCTCTGTGGTGGCACTGAGCTGTGCCCAGCAGGAGAGGGGACGGTGCTGCGTCAGATCCAGGAGCGGGAGATGCTGGGTGACTCATTAGGGCTGATTAAATTCTCTTTTATTTTTGGTCTAAAGGCTGTAAGCGGCTGGGCTGGGCATGCTGGGGATTTGCTCAGGGACTAATGCCTGGGAGGGACACAGGGCTGTGACAGGGGAATCCCTGTGGTTGTGGGTGGGAGAGGGGGGAGCATCGATGGGGTAGGGGGTTCCCTACAGACTCACGCTGCTCAGGGACAGCCTGGCTGGAAAGAAGCTGAGCTCTCTGGTAGCCTGGAGGAGGGTCCTAGTGTCCAGGGACATTCCTGGCACAGTCGGTCATGGCAGTCATGGTAATCACCTGCATGTCTGTACCATGGGAATGCGCAGTCCCAGGGAAACCTTGGCACGGGATGGTCACCTCTGGTGAAGGATAATCTGTGATCAGGGACACCCAATCCCAGGGCTGTCCCCATCAGGGCTGGCTAACAGGAGGAGTGGGCACCCCTTCACGTGGCACAAGCTGCAGATGTGCATTAATTAGCCAGGGCTTAATTGCCAGGGCTGCCCCAGTGAAGGGTGTGCTGGGGAGAGGGTGTCACAGTCCCACTGCATGTGGCCGATGCGCTTGTTTGCCATCCTGGTTTTGGGGGAATATTGGTGTGCAGGGCAGTGTGAGTCCTCGGAGCAGCACTGGCCTGTGGCACTGCGCCAGCATCACTCCCCAGAGCTGCATCCACACCTGATACAGCATCAATCCATGTCCAAGCGTTGGTCCCGGGTGCCTCTGAGGGCACAGTGTTGGTCTGCGATGAAGCATCAGTCCCTGGTGCATCACCAGTCCTCCGCTCCCTGTCAGTCCCCAACACAGCATCAGTCCACAGCATCCCACATTCTTTCCTCTCTCCAGGCTTCAACGGGCTGGCGAGGAAGACCGGGGAGAGCGCTGAGGTGGAGCCGACGGCGCTGCCCACGCCGGCAGAGCGGGAGGCAGAGGCTCGCTTTGTGAGCACGGCGCCCACGCTCAAGATCCTCAACCACCACCCGCTGCTGGAGGACCTGCTGCACGAAGCCTTCCTCAAGAAGGACTACCTGGCCCAGGCGCCATTCCTGCCTGCTGGCGCTGGCCCCCTCCTCCCTGCCGGTGCCCTCCAGCCGGCCCCTGGCCCCCCAGAACCTGAGCCCTCACCCCGCACTCCTGCCCTGCCCCGGCCCGCCTTCCCCACCGACCCGCTGACCACGCCAGCAGGGCGCCCCGGGCCATGGGGGGAGGCGTGGGGGGCTGTGCCTGGTGCAGACCCCTCGTGGTCCCCCTCTGGGGTGCCAGAGTCAAGCACTGCATCCCCCAGGCAGGCACCCACCACGGCCAGCACATCCCTGGCACCCCGCGCCGGGGCTGCTGCGGTGCCCGGGGATGAGGAGGGGACCACCACGACCTCCACCATCACCACCACCACTGTCACCACACTGCAGGGGCCAGGTGAGTGCCAGGGAGGGAGTCAGGTGGCGCTGGGGTGAAGTGGGGCTGAGCTGGGGTCTTTTCTGTCACCAGCTCCCTGCAACCGGACGCTGGCGGGTCCCGAGGGCTGGCTGGTGTCCCCAGAGCCAACCGGTGTCCCCTATGATGGCAGCCTGGACTGCACCTACACCATCTCTGTCTACCCTGGCTATGGTGTAGAGCTCAAGGTGAGCCGGGGGCTGAGGGTGGGCCCGGGTGCCAAGTGCCTGCAGACAAGCGTGGCATGTCCCCTATTCTGTGCCACGGCTGTGTGTCTGTGCAGGGTGCAGCAAACACGTGGTCTTGTCCCTGTCCTTGTCCCCATTCCTGTGTCCCCAAGCCAAGACAGCTGGCTGAGGGCATTGCCTACCCTCAGGCCCAGGCACAGGGGTGCGGGTACACAAGCTGGTGGGATGCCCCAGGATGCTCTGTGCCCACCAGCTGCCGTGGCTGGCACCCATCACAAAGAAGTGCTGCGAGATTTAATTAACGAAGCCATGACGGAGAAGGTGTGAGCGGTGCCAGCAGGTGCCATGCTGTGCTGCAGGGCCAGGAACACCCAGCGCCCATCTGCCAGGAGCAGAGGCTGACAGCGCATCCTGCTGTGCTGAGGCCATGTGCTGCTCCCGCCAGTGGCACGTGGCCATGTGTCCCCATCTCTGCTGAAGCCACCGCAGGGCAGTGCCGTGGCTTGCCGAAAGCCGGCGGTGAGCCAGAGGCAGCGTCTCCACCGCCAGCTCTGCTCCAGCCCACACCCACTAGTGCTGCTGCTCCTCACCATGCAGCACGGCTTAATTAACATCATTAATAGCAAATTGCTCCAGAGGGTGAGGCTGGCTGTCAGCAAGGCTGCCGGCGTGGGCCTGGCTGTGCTGTGGTGCTCTGGCAGAGCCGCCGGCTGGGCCCTGCTGCTCTTGGCGTGGGGGATGATTTATGGCACTGCTAACCATGTTTGAAAGGTGCTGCCCTGCACAGACAAGCTTCAGTGGGCCATCGACCGCAGGGAAGCCACTCAAGGACCAGCTCCGAGCCAGGTGCAGGGCGATGCTGCGACGGTGACACTGGTGTCCCCTGCAGGTGGAGAACATCAGCCTGGCAGAAGGGGAGACGCTGACGGTGGAGAGTGCGGGAGGCCTGGAGCCCAACCTCCTGGCCAACGAGTCCTTCCTGCTGCGGGGCCAGGTCATCCGCAGCCCAGCCAACCTCCTCACCCTCCGCTTCCAGAGCCCCCGACCCCCCAGCCCTGGCTCCTACCACTTTCACTACCAAGGTATGGGGCTCAGACCCCTCTGCACCCTCTGGGAGCTTCCCTGCTAGTGTGGTGCTAATTTGGGTTGTGGCGATGCACCAAGAGTTTATCTGTGTTTTAAGCGGGCACTGACCGGGTGAGGAATGCTCAAGAGGAGTTAATTTGCCTTAGCAATTATGGGTTCATTTAGCGTCATTCTCGGCAGCCATAGACCCTGTCACTCAGCCCTGTCACACCCAGGCATTTCTGGCAGTCTGGAGAGGCCGTTTCTGGGTTCGGGGAGGGGGTCCATTGCCCCTCAGCCTTGGTAACAGCAGCACCTGCCCCCAGCCTACCTGCTGAGCTGCCCCTTCCCGGCACGGCCGGCTTTCGGGGAGGTCTCGGTCAGCAGCCTGCACCCCGGTGGGGACGCCCGTTTCCGCTGCTCCACGGGATACCAACTGCAGGGCGCCCGCCGGCTCCTCTGCCGCAACGCCACCCGCCCCTTCTGGAGCGCCCGCGAGCCGCTCTGTCTCGGTAAGCAGCGGCACCGCGGGGACACGGGACAGCTGTCATGGCACAGTCACCCACTGACGGTCCCTCTCCCACAGCGGCGTGCGGCGGCGTGGTCCGGAATGCCACAGTGGGACGCATCGTCTCTCCCGGCTTTCCCGGGAACTACAGCAACAACCTGACGTGCCACTGGCTGCTGGAGGCGCCGGATGGCCACCGCCTGCACCTCCACTTCGAGAAGGTGTCACTGGCAGAGGACGATGACAGGTTTGGCTCTGCAGCAAACTGGGGGGGCTGGGGGTGTGGGGGCACCCTGGGGCAGCCCCTCACTGGGCCATGTCCAAGGATGAGTGCTCTTGGCTATATCCAAGGATGGGTGTCATTGGCCATATCCAAGGACGGGATGTGCCATGGATGGGTGCCATTAGACATATTTAAGGATGGGTGTTGCTTGCCATAGCCAAGTGTGGCTACTGTTGGCCATCAGCCACGGTCAGGGGCAGGTGCTGTTGGCCTTATTCGAGGAAGATAACCTCCGGCCATGCCCAAGGATGGTGCTGTTGGCCATGGCCAGCACTGCACCCTGCCCTTGTCATGCCTTGGCAGGCTCATCATCCGCAACGGCAACAATGTGGAGGCACCGCCGGTGTACGACTCCTACGAGGTGGAGTACCTGCCCATCGAGGGGCTGCTCAGCACCGGCCGTCACTTCTTCGTGGAGCTCACCACCGACAGCAGCGGGGCCGCTGCGGGCATGGCGCTGCGCTATGAGGGTATGGGGCCAGGGCCTAGCGGGGAACCCAAACATCCCCGTGCCCCCCTGGCCCCTGCAGACCTTTGCCCTTGTGCCCGCAGCCTTTGAGCAGGGGCATTGCTATGAGCCCTTCGTCAAGTATGGGAACTTCACGGCCAGCGACCCGCGGTACCCCGTGGGCACCACGGTGGAGTTCAGCTGCGACCCTGGCTACACGCTGGAGCAGGGCTCCACCATCATCGAGTGTGTCGACCCCAGTGACCCGCAGTGGAACGAGACCGAACCAGCGTGCCGTGGTGGGTGCTGGTGGGTGCTGGGGGTGCTGGGGGTTGCTGTGGATGGGGCATGAGGGATACTGCAGCCACTGTGCTGTTGTGTGTGCTGGAGCTGAGGGACATGGTGGGTGCTGGGTGTGGGATGCTGGAGCGGGTGCTGTGGCAGCGCCCGTGGCAGTGCCGAGCCCGGCGTGTGCCCACAGCGGTGTGCAGCGGGGAGCTGACGGACACGGCCGGAGTGGTGCTGTCGCCCAACTGGCCAGAGGCGTACGGCAAGGGCCAGGACTGCATCTGGGGGCTGCACGTGGAGGAGGACAAGCGCATCATGCTGGACGTCCGCGTGTGAGTGCTGGGATGGTCCGGGATGGGGACGGTGGCACAGGGGGGTCTGTGCACTTCCTGCCCTCACGGCCCCACTGCCCCAGGCTGCGGCTGGGCTCGGGGGACATGCTGACCTTCTACGATGGGGATGACCTGACGGCGCGCATCCTGGGCCAGTACACGGGTGCCCGTGGCCGCTTCAAGCTCTACGCATCCACCGCTGATGTCACCGTCCAGTTCCAGTCTGACCCTGGTGCCGGTGCCTTTGCCTATCGGCAGGGCTTTGTCATCCACTTCTCCGGTGAGCCCCACGGTGGGACAGTGTCACTGGCGTCTGCAGTGTCCCCACTGCCCTGCTCACCCTTCCATGCCCACAGAGGTTCCTCGTAATGACACCTGCCCCGAGCTGCCGGACATCGCCAATGGCTGGAAGACATCCTCACAGCCAGAGCTTCTCCACGGCACCGTGGTCACCTTCCATTGCTACCCCGGCTTCCAGCTGACTGGCACTGACCTCCTGATGTGTCACTGGGACCTGACGTGGAGCGGTGACCTTCCCTCCTGCGAGCGGGGTGAGTGGTGCCCACCAGTGACCCCCAGCCCTACAGCGCACCCCCAGCCACCGTCACCACTGGTCACTCCCGCCTGCAGTGACAACCTGCCGGGACCCTGGGGACGCTGAGCACAGCCGCAGGGTGGTCTCCAACCCTAAATTCCCGGTGGGAGCCACCGTGCAGTACGTCTGCGACAAGGGCTATGTCCTGGCGGGCGCTGGGACCCTCACCTGCCACGACCGCGCCGCGGGGGGACCCAAGTGGAGTGACCGTCTCCCCAAGTGCATCCGTAAGTCGGGCACCCTCTCCCCGGGCATATCACCCAAGCCGATGGCGAGCACTGACGCCACCGTACCACTGCCCCGCAGCGGAGACGTACGAGCCCTGCCACAACCCCGGCGTGCCGGCGGGCGGGCGGCAGAACCCGGAGCGGCGGCTGTACCCGGCGGGAGCCACCCTACACTTCTCCTGCACCGCCGGCCGGGCGCTGCTGGGCGAGAGCAGCCTGCGCTGCCTGCCCGGGCACCCCTCACGCTGGAGCGGCTCCCCTCCCATCTGCAAGGCGGGTGAGAGGACCACCCCTCACCCCAGCACCCCGCCGGCACCGCTCAGCACCCCACTTCTCACCCCTGGTGTTGGTTTCTTTCTCCCGCCTCCTCCAGCCTCCTACGATGAGTTTTACAGCAACCGCAACCTGGATGGTAAGGGCAAGGGTGTGTCGGGGTGCCAGAGCACGGACGGGTACCCAGGGTGTGGCCGATGTGGGGTGTCCCCTCGGTGAGCCCCCAACTCTCCCGGACAGCTGTGGCCAAGGCCGTGCCCTCGGGGACAACGCTGGAGGGCACCAACGTTGCCATCGCTGTCTTCCTGCCCGTGCTGGTGGTGGCCCTGCTCATCGGGGGCATTTATCTCTACTTCTCCAAGTGAGTGGCCCGCTGGCCCCTGTCACCCCGCGGGGTCCCCACAGCCCCCCGCTGCCCACTCCAGCTGCCCTTTCCCCACAGGCTCCAGGGGAAGCCGGCCCTGCAGCTGCCCCTTGCTGGCTCCCACCCCTACGACCATATCACCGTGGAGTCGGCTTTTGACAATCCCACCTACGAGACAGGAGTAAGTACCGGCCCCCACACCCCCCATCTGGGGCTGGGCACCCTGGGGACCCTGCATCGCATGGGCCACCTGTGCCAGGGGCTGTGCAGGGGCTGGGACAGGCATGGGATGGGGTCATGTGTTCCAGGAACCATGCATTAGACAGGACATCCATCCAGAAACCACACAGGGGATGGGACATGCACCCAGAGACCACGGAAGGGATGATGTACCCATCCAGGGACTGTTCACAGGATGGACATCCAGTTAGGGACCACACACAGGATGGAACATCGATCCAGGGACCACATGTGGGGTGGGATATCCATCTAGGCACCACACACGAGTTCAGACAACCATCCAGGGACAACACACACTATCTGGGATATCCATCCAGGGACCATGTACAGGATGGCCATTGATCCAGGACCCATGTATGGGATGGGACACGCATCCCCAGGGCCGTCTGTAGTCTGGGATGTGCCCCCAGTCCTTACGGGATGGGAGATGCCCTATCCCTGTCCCAGGCACCCCCACTGCACTGCCGAGTGTCCAACCCCTTGCAGTCTGTTTTCTTTGCAGGACACGAGGGAATATGAGGTGTCCATCTAGGTGTGGGCAGCGTGGAGCTGGGCGCTGCAGCCACCCCTCCCGGGCCCCCCCGTGCCCACCGGCCCCCGGCACGGGCTGGGAACACCTCTCCCAAGGAGACTCAA
>VZTG01009773.1:217264-249501 GCA_013397845.1 Melanocharis versteri | reverse complement strand
AGGCCCTGCCGGACACTGGGCGGGCGGGGCGGGCTCGGCCGGGGCTCTGTTCCCCCCCGGTCCCCTCCTGGAGGGCCCGGGGCCGCTGTCCCCCCGGCGGGCACGGGGAGAAGGGCGCTGGGTCCGGGTCCGTGCAGCCCCTGAGAGCCCGCTCTGTCTGTGTGTGCATGTGCAGCAAATCCAGGCCCTCCTGGCTCCCCCCAAGAGCGAAGATGGGGAGAAGAAGAGCAGGAGGCCCGAGAAGGAGCCCAGGCGAAGTGGCAGGGCCACTAACCACGATAGCTGCGATAGCTGCAAGGAAGGAGGGGATCTGCTGTGCTGCGATCACTGCCCCGCCGCTTTCCACCTCCAGTGCTGGTAAGGCTTGGCGCTCTCTCCCTCCGGATCTGCCCAGAGCACCTTCCCTCCGGCCGCTCCCGCTTCCCGTTAGGTCCCGGGGAGGGGGGGACGTGGGGCCGGCTGGAGCAGACAGGAACAAAAAGGAGGTGCAAACCCTGCTCGCGTCCATCCCTCCTGAGACTAATCCACAGCGGCCGAGGTGGACTCTCCCCTGGCTGCTTTCCGGAGGGTTTGGGGGTCCACCCTCCTCCTTTCTTTTTGTGCTGAGCAGCGGGCGAGAGGCCTGGAGGAGGAGCAAGGCCGCTGGCTGCGCGGCCTGGCTGCCTTGGTGCTGCCCCTGCCCGGCCTTCCACCCCCCCTTCACCCCCCCAGCGGGAAACTTCCCCGCCTCACCCTTCTCCAAGGGTGCCTGGCTTGGGGGGGACCCTCCGGAGGGCCCTGGCTGGAGAGGGGGAAGCCCTGGTGGCGTCTCTGCACCAGGCCTGACGTTCCCAGCGCTTCCGTGCTGCTGCAGCTGCTGGGAATAATGGAGGTTGCTGTCTCTGTGTCTCCCTGCCTCACTGTTTACAATATGGCGACCTTCCTTTAAATTATATTTTTATTCTCAGCGCCATTTTGGCTGCATATATGACTTCCAAACCCTCGCAGCGCTCCCCACAGTATCTCAAACGTGAAAATACCTTCCCCGTGGAAATCCAGGCCTCCAGACTTTAACGTTGGCCGGGTTTATTCCTTTCCCTCCTTTTTTCCCTTCCTCCTTGCTCTTCCGACCTGCTTGTCTCATCGGTGGGGGTGTGTGCCGTGAATTGGGGGGCTGTCGGGTGCTCTTGCTGGGACTTGTGTGGCTTTTGTTGATGAAGGCAGAGCTTTCTGCATGCAAATCTGGCTGCCGGCTGGGAATCGAGGTGCGTGTGGAAGCAGTGGGTAGAGCTTGAGGTGCTGGAGGCTGCAGCAGGATGGGCTCTTGCTGCCTTCCCTCACAGCTTCCCAAGCTCTGCCGGCACAAAGCGACACCACGCCAAAAGCGCCTCAACTTTCCGCCCCAAAGTTTTTCCTTTTTCTGCACCCGGAGCTTGGATGCATCCGAGGCCGCTTTGCCGAAATCCCCCCTTTCAACAGTTGACACAGGCGGGCGGTTTGTGTTAAATTAGCGCAGCCAGAGTGGATAATGGAGTGGAGGAGGGAGCGGGGCAAGTCAAACAGCTGGAGCTTGGGAGTACAGAGTATTCTTCCTTAGGGGAGATTTTTTAACCACATTCCTTTCTCTCTTTCATGCTTTGGAGCTTTGTTTGCCACCCTGTTACAGCTGTCTCCTCTGCGCTTTTTTTCCCCCCCCTCTGTTGTTTTATTTTTTTTTTTCATTTGCTTGCTGGCTATTCTGCATTTCCATGCTAATTGAGGGTCTCAGAAGACTTATTAAACTGGTTGCTGATAGCAGGGAAGCTGAGTGTGCGGTCACAGTTCTGTAGGGAGTGTCCCGTTAGCAGCATGTAGCCAGGCAAACCCGACAATGCTGTAGCATGCAGCCATGACATCATCCCTCCTACCCTAAGGAAGTGCTACTGGTGGTAGTGCAGATCCTCTAATATTTACTAGGAGGATAGTAATTATCATTATTTTTCATCCAGTGTCCTTGATGAGCTGTAATTTAAGGGTGGTTTTTCCCTTCTGCGGGGCGTAGTTGCTTTTGGATGCAGCCAAACACATCCTGAGCCTTCTCTTAACAAGGCTGGAGCGATGGCTAAAACTTCACGTTTTGGGGTGGAAGAGCTGTGACTAAGGTTGTAGAGTGTCCTGGTTGACTCTGAATCCTAGTTAAACCTGATCATAAATGAGACCACTTTGTGCATACCTAAATTTCGTGGCTTAATTTGGCCAGTTTTTTGTAGTTAGTGAATGGGAGACAATCACGTAAATCAGACACCTGTAAGGCTTTTGCTGTACATGAGTTAGTTGCATTACAATTGCATAAAAATTTTATATAAAAAATATACATCTTTGGCTAACTAGTCGCTGTTAGACCGTTAACTAGACCCTGCTGTGGGAGGTGGCACAGTGTGGAAAAGCTTTGTCTAGAGGCCTCCAGCTTGGGCCTGGTTCTGCGTTCTTCCTCCTGGACCTTTGTTGGACCCTTGGCCGTGGCCTTCAGGTGACCCAGGTTGTCTCAAAGGGATGCTCAGGTTTTGTTTTCGTGTGTCTTCCCATTACCTCCTACATTTTCCTTAAAGTAAACTTCCTTTCTGGATATAAACTTAGGCATAAAGGCAGCACTTGCAACTTCCTTTCTGCCTCCTTTTTTTATTTAAAGAATAGCAGCTGTAATGCAAGGCTTGGTTTAAGTCATTTGAATAGCACTGCTGGGGCACTCTAACTGATTTGTGTCGACAGCTTACCTGTTCTCTGAATATTTATTGTAAGCTTTAGTACTAGGTTGAATTTATTATCAGTATGGCATAACGAAAATTAAAAAGTAGCTTTTAATTGATCGAGGGTTTGTGATCAGTTGACTAAAGCTGTATAGGAGAGGCCATATCGTAAAAGAAAAGGATTTTCAGGGGTATGATTGGCACAAGTCGTGCAGTCAGCTGGAGACAAACCCAGCGCAGCTTCCCAGGAACTTGTGTTGCTCCTTCCTGTGTAGAGAAGGTTCTTCTGTATCATGTTGCTTAAGCCTGTAGTGAGAAAGTTGGCTTTGCTAGGCAGGTGTGTGACCCTCAAACTTCAGCAGTTTGCCTTAACTTCAGTTTAGCCCTTAAACCCCTTGTCCCCTGTGGAAAACAGAAGGCACTTGGCCAAAACTCCCAAAACTTTCTGAGTCTGATAGTATTACACATCTGAGGTGGTAAATAACAAGTTTTGTTGGTACACCGTGAAGCGACTGCTCTCCTGAATTAATGTGGGTGGAAGTAACTTCCCAATTCATCTGTTGGGGTGTCAGCTCTTCCCACAACTCTGTTTTGGAGTCACTAGTTCAGTGTAAAGCTGCTATAGGTGCTGTGAGAGGCCATGGGTCTGGAGGATTCCAGCCTGGCTGCAGATAAACTGGCCTGGTGGGAGGGGTACAGGAAAGTGTGAAATCCCTGCCAGATACTTAGTTTCAACATACTTGGATTAATATCACAGTCAGGTGACTCTCTTCAGGTTTGAATTTACAGAGAGAGGTTTTTTGGATCCCTAGTAATTCTTGAAAACAGGACATGGGATTTTTAGCTCTGAAGTTGGTGTTTGGTTCTGCTGTTTGCCCATAATGTGCTGCTTTGGGTAACAGTGCAGAGTGCATTTCCATCCTGATGTTCTGCCTTAGCCCAGGCCTCTAGGGATGGTGCACGCTCCTTCTTTACATGATTGAAAACCAATTTTCCAGTGCTACTTCTATTCTTTCCCATTTATATCCTCCTCCTGGCAATGTGATTGTTAGAATTCCCTGTGTTTTCTTGAGCTTGTAGTAAACTTGATTCACATTGAAGCGGGTTTGCAAAGTGACTGATGTTGCAAATTCATTACGAAGGATTAGAAAGATCCCCGGGAGAGGAAAAGTTTAGTTAACAAGCTGGGGGAGGGGAGTGACAACAGGAGGGAGAACCAACACAGAACAGTTTTGTGTTTGTTTTTTTTCTCTCTCTTTTTATTTTTTTAAGTCTCCGTGCCCGAGTTTCTGGTTGGAGGAGCCCGAAAGCACAAACCTCGCTGAATGCTGTGGTTCAAGTCCCTCTTGTAAAATCTCATGCCGCTGGCTGTGCAGCTCTGCTGGCATGGCAGAGTGACCTCAGTCCCCTAAAGCTGACCAGTTATGTAAACAGACAGTACCAGTTTTGTGGCACTGCCCAGCAGAAAGGTTCCTCGTAGCTGGGGTTCCTCACTGCTGTGCTGGGAGAAGTGCTTTATGTCCATACCGGGGCCTGCTAGCTCCATCAGACTTTTTGCAACACCTCCTTGTGTTTATATTTGCAGTGTTTGGCTCATTTCCCCTCCGATTTGGCAGTCTTCACCCAAGTGCTGGTGTCGAAGAACAGGAGTAACAGAGCTGCAAAGTGCAGCAGAGGAAGCTAAACTAGGGTTTTGGTATTTTCTATGAGTCACGTTGTTTTAGTGCTTCGAACAAAGAATGGAAAACAAGTTGTGTTTGGCTGGTAGGACATCGATAACTCTTTCCCCACCTTATTCAGTCTAAAATGCCCTGCTTTATCTTTGGCATTTGTTCTAGCTTTGGGTTTTTACATGAATATGCAGTCTGCGAGGGGAGCAAAACAATGGCCAGTCTATTGTCTCAGTTAATCTTTCCCTTAATGGTCATCTTGGGCTGCCTCGGGTGGTTCAGGTGAATCTTAGAATGATCTGAGGGCATCTCCTGCTGCAAGGAGTCACAGGATGTCCAGGAAGGGGCTGGAGAGGCAAACTTCCTACCTAATAGTGGCTAGGAACAGGGTTTCAGTACAGTGGATTACATCACAGCTTCAAAAAAGCTTGTAGTTTTAAATGCAGAAGGTTTTTTTAGTGAAGCTTTCTGGTTGTTTGGGTTTTTTTAACAGTAAATGACTGGCAAACCCCTACTTTAATGTTTATGTAATTGCGTATTGAAGGTCGGAGTAAGCTGTTCTGTTCCCAACGTTTAAATGTATCTAGCTTAACCGATACTTTGTTAAAACAATACTGGTTTAAGTATGTGCTTTTAAAAAAACACCAACTTTTGTTTTTATGTATCTCTGGTTCTGATATTTTGGGAGCCTTGGGGCCAGCCTAGCCTGGATCCTGTGGCAGGAGGAAGTGATTGCCCTGGCTGGGTTTCTGGCAGCAGAGGGTCACTGCGTGTGCGTCTGCAGATGTGGTAACATGATCAGTCTTGGCAGCTCTGCTCAGCAAAGTTGTACCAATGAGATTTTTCACTCTCCTTATTTCGTCCTAAATCTCTCTGTGCAAAGGCAGATAAGGTCAGCCTAAATCTATGGACTTCAGCTGACAGCTTCAGCAAATTATTCGCAGTAAGAATTTGATGAACTCGTGATTGGGTGACTTGCAAACCACCACTCTCACCTGTGTGCGTGGATGTTGCTCCTGTTAAACTGAGCGTGAGCAGATTTTGCACTGTGGGCAAGAATTGGGGATTTGGATTGAGCTGTGGGTCTCTGCTGCGATTCCCAGCATCAGTGTGGAGTGGTAGGAGCATGGCTTTGGGATTCTGAAGTCGAGGAGGGGGATGTTTAACTGCTTAACTTAGGCTTTGCCTGCAGACATGGCTGCTGCGTGGACTGGTGTTACATCAAACACGTGCATTGTTCCAAAGCTGTTTAAAATGGCACAGTGGGAGACTGTGAACAAGGAAAATTCTCCGTGGTTTAGTACCTTGGCTTAAGAAAGTGCCAGTTTTATGTTGACCACGACTTGTGGAACTGAGAAGTCTCTTTTTTGTGCTGCTGTGAGGTCCATTTTTGAGCTGACTCCTCAGGAGCAGGAGGCTGCAGCCGTTTGCTTCGAGGTGGGGTTCACTGCTTTGTTCCTGCTGCTCCAGAGCTGGTCTTTCCTGGTATGTCAGCCTGCAGGCATGACTCATGGGAGCCTTTCACAACATGGAAAGGTCTTCCCAGAGGAATTCCAGCTCCTCCAGGCATTTGCAAAGGAAATTCTTAATTGGATTAGATTCATAATACTAATCTGCTAATGACTGTTTGTTATGGAGATGTTGGCACTATCTTGTAAATATATTCACCTTCTTTTAGCTCGCCTTATGTCTTTTTATCACATACAAGCTCAGTGTTGTTAAGATTGTACTGCCGCCAGCAGATCTGATAGTTGGGAATGGAGGACTACTGTGTTTATTACACAAGATCTTATAAAGCTCGTAATTCTTCCCTCTCTCTTTCTCTCTCTCTCTCCATTTCACAGTGTTGTTTAGGTGGGGTAGTAAAAGGGAAGCAGTGGTAATTGGCATGTCTGACATCCGGCTGTACTTCTCTTACCACGGATGTGAAGGACACCCCGGTAGGGGAGTGCCTCTGTGCAGTTGTCAGTGACAGAACTGGGTATTTTTAGTAAGAATCAGGACCAAACATGCATCCCCCCCCCAGAAAGGGCCTTTTTTGCATTGTAGGTGCTGTTGTGGTGGTGTGTTGTGGCAGGGCTCCTGTGTTTCCCTGTGCAAGGCAGAGTCAATTTGAAATTGCAGTTGTAGCATCGATACTGAAACAGTTTTTCAACACTAACATAAATTCTTCCGTTTATTGACCCACACCAGTGGATGTTAAACTGCTTTTTTTGCTAGACTGACTCACTGGTACGTGTCAGGTTCTTGAGTTTTTCCTGTGCTCTGCAGCCTTTCTTAATCCTCAGTAACAAAAAGCGGGAGTCTGCTGTGAAGAAAGGGGGCAGTTATTTCCAGAGTAGGAAAGAGGTGTATCTCCCGGAAAGCAAGTGTGACAGTCTGAATATTTAGGAAGTGCTGTCTGTTGGAATATAAATCATGTGAGAAGGATGTACCCGTTTTGTTTTTTTAAACCAGTCAGGAAGTTCTCTTGGATGTGTGAAAATGCAAATGTATCTGGGGATATAACGTGGCTTTGTTATAGGGGTATGAAAGAAGTGAGTGTAAGCAAAAAGCATCTTGCCACGTCAGGTTACTGGCTAGACTTGTGATTTTTTGTGACACAGATTGTCAGAGCTGGCTTTTCCTTCTTATAGTAATCGATTTGTGCTGTCTCCAGCTCCACTGCTCGCTAGATGTCTGCCCAGCTTCCTCGAAGGAACACTGCAGTATCCAGTAACTCTGTAAGCTGAGTAAAAATAGTGTTGTAGCTTCCCTTTAATAAAGGGGTTGACAGATACCAGTTGTAATGCAATCACATACCTTTTTAGGGTATGGAGTAAATGCTCCCTGTAGCCAAAAATGAAGGGGGGAAAAGAAAAAAAAGTTGTATAAATCATTCTTCCTGTTGGTGTATCAGATCTTGAGCACAAAAGGCAAAGAGCATCTCAGCCAGCTGGGGGGAATCGAGTGCCTGAACCCGGCTCTAACCCATTTCTGCTGACGTCTGCTCTGCACGATCACTGGAAGCAAACTAGATGGAGCTGGAGATTACCGACTTTCAACCCTGCAGAAAGCACTGGCCTGAGGATACAATTTAGCAGGCTGAAAACCCCATGCTGAATTTCTGGCAAGCACTAGTGATTGGTGTGAAACACCTGCCTGTACAGCCTCTGACTTTGGGCATGGCATCATGTGAACTTCCCAGTGATCTCCGTCTAGAATAGCAACAGGAGCAAGATATGAAGGTGATCTGGAAAAGGCAGAAAAGAATGTATGCCCTGCTCTAAGGGTTGTTGGGGTTTTTTTTTGGTGGATATTTCTGTCTCTGCTCTTTTTTCTCTCTTCCCCAGTGTTCTTGGGAAAGCCTAGTCCACATGTAGATGTCAGAATTACACTTCACTTGTGCCTGTGTGAAGACAAATTCGTGCTTTCGCTTTTATGGGTCTGCCCTTAATCCTCTTCTGATGTGCTGCTTTCCTTTTTTCCACCTTATTGCTGCTGTCCTTTCACCCCTGTCTCCTTTGAACACGTTCAGTATGGCTGGGGCTGAATGTGTTCACTTCTCAGAAACCTCTCAGACCTGTGTTTTGATTATTTTTTTCCCACCAGAGATGTCTCTTCATTTATTGTTCTTTAAAGACAGAATTGGATGAAGTGATTCTCACCAGGGCTGTTGTTCCTCAGCCTCCTTTCTTTTCCCTGATGCTGCCCTATGTGTCATCCTGCTTTGAGAAGATGACTTCTAATCTGTTAAGAATATGGTGCTATAAAGACCTGAACACTTAATAATGAACCTGGACATTGAATTCAGGCTATTGTTACTATTGTCTGCAGCACAGGCATGAGTGATGCCTGGGAAAGAAACAGGAGTCAGGATGTGCAGAATGTCTGAATTTCTGTGTCTGACCCACATTTTTCAAAGTCAACAATTCTTCCTATCGACTTCCATGGTTTCTGCTTATAAATACAAAGCTGGATGGTTCCCTAGGCAAATATGTCTCAAATATCAGAGTTCATAACCAGTCAAACTAATTAAAAAAAACCTCACTGCGGTACTGGTGGTATTACACATTTTTTTAATGCATATTTATTTTAATGTATGTATATGTTTACATATGTGTGGAAATTTGATATCTTAAAAAACAATGTTTCCTTTAATTTTTTGTCAGCTGGACATTAATGAGGGTAATAACTAACAGGTTGTCTAGGGAATGGTCTCTGTGGGCCAGGTTCTTTCTATAAATAGAAGTAACTAATTACATCAGGTGATCACATGTTTACATGCAGCTTATCCAGTTTATTGGACTGTCCTGCTTGTCAGGTTGGAGGCAAAAAAGTTCTACTTCATGCCTTGGAGGAAACTTTCCTGATTCCCCATGAACATCAGGATTGCCTGGGCACAAGGGCACAGGGAGGAGGCAGGACCCCCAGTGAAGGCAGGAAGGGAGCTGAGGTAAGGTAGGTAAACACCTGCTTCCATGAAGTTCTCTTCCCAGGATGGGAGTAGCAGGAGTGGTTTAATGAAGGATTCACATAAATAAGTTCACTGGCATTGAAATTCACAGAATACTCACAAAATTTATGATACACTCCTGAAATGGTACCTGGTTCTCAGGAGCACGGTGGTGCTGCTGCCAGAGGCTGGGGCTGCTGGCCAATCCCATGCAGTGTTGAACACTGGCTGGTTTAGAAGGTAGAAATAAGCACACAGGGAATGAAACTTTGGGATGTGGCATACCCAGCAATGCTGCTACTTAAACATTTAGGAGTTCAGGTCTTCCTCCACTCTTGTAGCACCATGTAGACAGTGCAGTGTACCTTTATTTTTTCCTTGGATACATCTTGTTCCTCACTGTCTGCCCATATAAAGGTGTTTTAATCCTGCTTCTGTTTTCTGTCTGTTGCTGAACCCTTATTTCCAGCTCTGGCCATGCTGTTGGAGAGATGCATGCTAAGCAGATGCAGCGTTCCAGATGATGGGATAATTGGTGACCTGTGAAACGGTCATTTTGGTTCCCTTCCTTGCATAGTGGCAGCCAAAATAATCATGTCCTGACCTGTTTGGTGGTGTCCAGGAGTCCTTGCTGGATGTTACTAATTTAGAACTTATGTGCACGCTCAAGACTTTCACTTCAGCGTAAACAAAGTTATGCTGGCTGCTGTAAAGCTTTTTTCCCTCAGGGGTTGTTGCACCACAGGTAGAAGTATAGTGGGTGATGCTCAGTAGTTAATGTGAATTGTGCTGCTGGCTTAAAATAGTTATAACTTATAAACAATGTGAGCCTAATTGGGGCCAGAAAGTTGCTGAAACTGTTAATGTGATCAGGTCATGCTTAGAGGTCTATAAAGAACAAAAATTATGTTGGGCTTATCTGAAGTTTGGTGGTCTCTGCATTGGTGCTTGAGAAATCTTTGGCTTTTTCAGGAAGATTGTTCCTGTACAGCTGAGTGTCACAATTTATCCATGTTAATGAGCAGAACTTGGAGACTTCACTGAATAATTTGAGGAATAACAGTGGAGGAGAGGAGGGAGCTGATAGTATTCCTGATAACCACCTCTAAGGTAATTGGAATCTGACTTCTGTCTTCAGAAGCTTTGTGTTGATGCAAGAGTAAAAGAGGAAGGTAAGGGAGTTGCAGTGGGGAGGAACTCGCCGCAGGCTGCAGCTGTTGGCTTGTTTGGTGTGGTTTTATTCTGACTAAGGTAGAGGCTCAGGGTTCCAGGTGTCCTCCTCCAGCCGGGTTTGGGAGCAGCTGTGAGCAGAAGTGTGTAACTTGGGCGCAGTAAAAATGTTCCAAAAAGCTGGATTTGTAAATGATGCAACTTTCCCTGTTTCTCAATGGGGCTCTTGTAATGCCCTGACAGTGAGGTTGGTTTCCTGGTTTGTTTTAGCTGCCATTGAGGCCCTGCTGTAGGAAGCCAGGGAGCCTTGTTCTTTATGAAGCTGGTGGAACAGCTGTAGCTCTATCCACCACAGGGATAAATAGGAGTCCCATAGAAGAGCCGAAAGCCTTCTTCCCTTATCTGGCAAACATATCTAGCATCCTTCATTATCAGCCTGTCATTGAGTCTTGGTCAGTTAATTAAGTTTCCGGAGAAGGAAAAAATGTGTTTGCCTGCATTTTTTCATGGTGTTACTATTTTTCCTCCACACAGGAAAAAATATTTAAGTCCGATTGTTGAAAACAACTGACGTGAAAGACAAGTTATTGAAGAAAGCTTCACCAGGCACTGGTTTGTTTTCCTGCCACCATTATCCCAGCTGGTAGCTGGCTGTATCCTGGTGGGTCCAAAAGTAGTGTCAACGTGCCTTTGACGCAAGATGGCCAGGAATGCAGTGTGTAAATAACCTCAGGTCTGCTTATAACTGGTTCCTTTGAGAGCTGCGGCCCAGTTTGTGTTGGAGAAGGTGCCATTCCTTGGAGCGCTTGTTTACCTATTTATTGAGGTCAGCAAAGTGAGGAGTAATTATGGGATTTAGGCTTGACAACAGGCTTCTGATGTATGAGAGCTCCAGAGTGTGAAATTGAAAAGCTAAGTGGCTTCATGCTATTGTTTGCTTGATAAAAACTCCTAATATGCTCTTGAAGATTTTTTTATTTTGTCACAGCCACTTAAGTTTTATTTAAGGGATAGAGCATTGCATTCTGACCATGGCAGAGCAATGCTTGACAACGCATCTGATAGGAAATTCAGGAGATACTTAACTTTTGCAGAAAAAGCCATGAGACAGATATTATATGGCAAGTGACTTCGTAGTCAGTGTAGTGGTTTTTGACTAGGCAGTGATAAACATCTCCTTTAATTTTCAGAGCCTTTGTATGAGTTAGTCTTCCAGGTGTTTTAAAGTCAGCCTGTGTTTTTCAGAGCTGTCTTTGTCTTAGATGCAGAAACACGTTCTGCTGAGCAGGTTTGATTTGGGTCACACCAAACCCCCCAGGTAAACAGCGATGTCCACCACTCTTGTCTGTGATGACAGAAGGGGAAACTTTCTGAAATGAAGGGTTAGTGAAATTGTACTGAAAAGCGCAACTGACTGGTGTGTAGTTGAAAGGAGATGTGTTGTAACCGAAGATAAAGTGGGAGCTGTACAATTCCAGGTCCTGTTGGCAGCAAACACTGGCGGCTGGAGCTGTGAATGCTAATGAACCCCTGAAAGATAGGGAGAAAAGGGCCGTGGTGCTACTGCCAAAGTGCTAATTCGTACCTTGCTTATGAAGATCAAGTATCTTGCTCAGATTTTAAAATCCGTTTCTTTTATGCTTACAGTAAAAGGTTGAAGAATGTGGTCATACCTAGTCAATTAAAACAGCATTCTTTAGCGCTTCCCCAGCTTTCTGCTGAGACCCAGGCAATGCTCTCTGCTTGCTGCGAGGCCAGCAGTGCAGGAGCAGCCTTCATCAGTCTTTGTTAGCATGGTGAGCTGCCTTGATGAACAGTTCATTAACCAGGAGAGGCAGAATCAGTCTTTTAATACACTTGCTATCGCAGCTAGGCCCTGACAGTGAGCAGAAAACCTCAGGAGGCTTGTCTGAGCGCTAAAACCTTGCTGCTGCTCTGAAACGAATCTTTCCCCCTCCTTCCACAGGCCTTCGGGTAGCAGCATTCATTAAAATGCTTCTTTAATAGTACAGTGTACGTAGGATTTCATGGTTCAAACACAGCAAATGGGACAATAACATACACACTTGAAGAAGAAACCTGTTCTGACTCTTCCAGATGTCTCTTAAGGTTCACCGTGGTATTAATTGTTTCATTGTAAAATATGTAAGATTGAGGTAACAGTTAAAACAAATAACCAGAGGCATCTGGCAGCGCGTGGATCCCTGGCACGCCGCAGTCGCAGTCGGAATGGGGCAGACGTGTTCCCAGCAGTTCAGGCACGCTCGTCGGGAGCTTCAGAGGGTGAAATTTCACTAGGAACAAATCAAAGTCTGTGGTTTTTTTGCCCTGGGGTGTTGGGAGGGGAGAGGGGAATGGGCCAGATGAATCCGTACTTGCTGTAGATGCAGATCTAAGAGCTCCTTTTCTAGCAAGAGTAAAACCTGAGCTATTGCAGGATGCACCTTAGGATTCAGAATGGATTTATGCTGCAGCGAGCACACGGGGATCATTTGTTACTCTCCTCCTTCCACCCCCCTTCCCTGCTTCTGTTAGCAAAAGATTAGTTTGGGGCAGGGAGTTACTGCTTCATCCAAGCATTTGAAGTGAAGCTGCCAGTAGTGGAGGCTTTGGTGCTCTCATCTAGAGCCTGATCTCTTGTTCATCCAAGCCCTCCAGGAAATGAGAAACATAAGCTGCAGGTATGTCAGTGCATATATGCAGAGCGCTGCGTTTCTGGAGCGCCTGGAACACGGAGGCCTCTGAAACCCTGCACTCCTCCTCAAAATGGCTGCCAGATGTGTTGGCTCTACTGAATTCCCCAGAGCCTGACACCAGAAATGCTGAGGTTATTACCAGCCTGGTTCTTGCTGTGTTCTTCCTTCAGTCTTGCAGGCACAGTGTTGCAAGAGTGAGCGTGACCCCGGATGGCTGCAGTACCTGCAGAGGCTGTCGCTGGCACGCGGGCGAGCTCGGGGCAAGGCTCGCCGGGACTCTGTTTAAACAAAGGAAGTGTGTTTGTTTTTACAGTTCAGGCTTGGGAGCCTGGGCTGGGATCCTGTGCCATTTCCCTGTGCTAGGAACAAGATTCTCGGGGAAGACAGCCTCTCCCTTTGCTGCAAAGCACAGCTCTTCCCGGCCAGCAAGTATGCATCTTACCCTCTCTGGCTTGTCAGGGTTGGAGACTGGAAAGCTTAACTCAGATTTGTTTGGTATTTGTAGGTGCAATAAGCAGTATAGAAACTCCTGCCGTGAACCATGGTCTAGCTTCCCATGCTTGTGTGGCTTTCTTGGGTCAGTCTTTTAAGCTACTGTACTTCTTGATCTCCTTGTAACCCAGTCAGTCCCAGTGGATCCTTCAAATCTGTTTCCCAGTCAGTGGGAAGTGGAGCTTCCAGATCCTGCAATAGTGCATCTGTGTGTTCAGCACAAGAGAGCAGACTTGCTAAGCAGCTGCCTCTAGCAAAAGTCAGGAGAACTTTTAAAAGTATTATCTTGAGCCACACTGCATGGTAAATGGCTGTTTTTTGCCAGCAGGTACGTTTTCCCTGCCACAGTCAGCAGTTTGCTCAAATAACAAATCTTAATGATAAAGAGGTGTTGGAAAGTACTTGAGTTAGTAGTAGGATCTGTAAGGAAAGTGTATCATCTAACATATGCTGCTTTGCCTTTTACTGAGGAAAAGTGTTTCTCAAAATAGTCCTCCTTACTCCTTCGTCTAATTTGCTTTGGTTTATTTCTAGCATCAAAATGAGAATGTCATTTCACTGTGATACAGCTTTTATAGTAAGTGCAGATCCATGTGAGTAGGATGTATCCTGTGCTTCGTAGCCAAGGCAAGCTGTATATGGTGACACTTCTAAGAGTATTTGGGTTGTCTTGAGATAGAAGGTGGTTTCCACCATTAAGTAAGTGTGCCCAGGGATGGAGTACATGGGAGATGGTGGGTAGACCTCACGGCAGCTCATTCAGTTGGACTCGCTGCAAATCCAAGGGATGGAAATGCCTGGATATGTGACTGTGCTTGCTGCATGGGAATCAGTGTGGTCTCACACGGAGTAATCAAGTTATTTAAGCAGGTGTGGTGTTGGGGGGGAGGTATGTGTGTGGCACACCAGTGAATCTTCCATTTATCTTTGCTGTTCAAGTCTGAGAGTGCTCTGAAACCGTGGAGCTGAGATGGGTGTCATGGAAGACTGGCTTCTTGGAGGTGTCTGGCTAAGTGGATGTATGGGAGAGCGAATCCAGGGAGCTTCACCATAAATAAAAGGAAGTGCCTGGGAGCGGAACTGCAGAGCTGCCCTGACTCGGGCTGTGTGTACGTGAGAAGGGTTCCAGAAATGACAGTAAATAACAGTAAAGCTTTGTTTTGTGTTTCTCTTGTAGCAACCCTCCGCTCAGCGAGGAGATGCTGCCTCCGGGGGAGTGGATGTGCCACCGCTGCACCGTGCGCCGCAAGGTAAAGCCTCTCAAAACAGACACAATCCCTGCCCTTCCAACTGGCCATTTGAAACCTGAATCCTGTGGTTTATACCTGCCTCTCCCTTCGTGTGTACTTAGACAACCAGAGCTGCTCTTTGTGCTTGCATTTGCAAAGGGCTTTGTTAGGAAAGGGCTTAAAGAAACCTAAGGGGTCTTGGTGAGACCCCCATAATATTTTAACCTCACTAACTAGGAGCTAAAATTTAAGTGCCTGATATCTTCTTGTCAATCTGTGCCTTTTAAACTGTTTTCCTTCCCCCCTCCATTTCTGGGAAGGAAGGAAAGCTGAGGCACAGAGGAAATGGGAATGGCTCCTGTGCTCGAGGAGGTGAGCTGTCTACAGGCAGAACGGGAGTCACCTTAATGCAGCTGTGCCATCAGGGCTGTGATTCTAGCTAATACGTTTTTTTTAGAAGTGTGACTTCACAGCAGTTGTACATCAGCAGAGGGTGAAATCACAGTGAGTTATGATTTCCTGGGCTGTTGAACAGGATGGGGAGGAGATGATTGGGCAAGATCGTAGCTTGTCTTTTTTTTTTTGCCTTGATGTGCTTTCTCCAGGAAGCTGTCTTGCACAATGTAAACATCTTATTGCTGTGACCACGTAAGGCTGCATAGCAGAGGGTTTAGAAACTGCACCAAGCTATCTAGCAACTGTTCCCTTGAAGTGACACCCAAAACAGATTGGAAGAAAACTGTGTGCTCAGCCTTTTGTTCCTGAAGTGATTGCCTTGTTATGTTTCCAGGGTACTGTTCAGCCATCTGCCAACAATAGACATGAATGTCACAAATAAAAAAAAAATAAAGTAAAAAGACAGAGAAAAGGAGAAAATCCCTAACTTTTCTATCCTAAAAATCGCCTGAAAACACTTTGCTCCCTTTGCAGACCGTGTTAGTGATGGAGTGGATTGGTTCCTCCATACGGGTGATGCTGTGAAGCACTGGAGCAGTGCACAGTTGCCCATCTTAGGCCATGCAGCATCTCCTCCTCTTGCAAAATGGATCTTGTGATGATGGCAATGTATAGTTTTCCTCTGCTACACCTTGTTCAAGATTCCTGTCATCAGGAGATAGCAGAGTGTTAGTTTGTATGTTGTGCTTGTATTCTCAAGCTGACCTTCTCAGCCCTTCATGGGTTTGTATGCAGTGCCAGGGTTAGTGAACAGTCTGCTGTGGAGTTTCTCAGTGTTGGTAGCAAAGTAAACAGTTGTCTGATTTGTCAAGTGTTTAGGACTGGATGCTGTGAAATGTTGTCCTGATCTGGACTCAAGCATAGCTACCCTGAAAGGAGAGACACATGGTAATGTTCTTCCCCACGCTTGGTTCTCTTCAGCTGTTCTGTCACCTGTACCTTAGCTACCATCAGACTGTTCTTGATCGAGGCTCTAAGGACTTCAAGAGGGAAGTTGTAGTGAGTGGCTCGAGCGTTTTCAGATGCTGTTTGTCTTCAATCACATATTTGTCAAGGTTGATGTGCTTTGTTTGTGGCCTCCATGATAAGCCTGCCTATTCATGTCGTGCAGAAGCGAGAACAGAAGAAAGAGCTGGGGCAGGTAAATGGATTGGTGGACAAATCTGGGAAAAGGACCACCTCCCCCACCAGTGACGCAGACCTGTTGGACAGGTCTAGCAGCAGCATCAGGGCTAATGCGCATGCCAGGATCTTGGAAAGGAGAGCGAGCCGGCCTGGCACTCCCACATCCAATGCCAGCACCGAGACCCCCAACTCAGAACAGAATGATGTCGATGAGGACATAATTGACGTGGATGATGACTCTGCCATTGCAGAAATGGACTGTGGGCAGCCCCAGCTGAAGCGACCCTTTGAGCTTCTTATTGCTGCTGCCATGGAAAGGAACCCAACGCAGTTCCAGCTGCCGAATGAACTGACCTGCACCACAGCACTTCCAGGTGAGCGAGGGCTTGTCTGGTGTTGGTGAAGATGTCTGCAGTTGCATCCTGCTGCCATCTTTTCCTGTTTTTCCCTCTTGACTCTGTGCTAGTTGTGGCTCCAGTGGTGCTCGCTGGTGAAAGCAGAGGGTACAGAAGTACCCCTGGCTCTCCTCCAGCTGCCCAGCAGCAGGTACCTTTCAAACCTGAGCTGTGGGGATGCTGCAACTACACACCATGTCCATCAGGACTTGTGTCAGATGCTTGTTGTTCTCACTTCGGTCTAGATCATCAATATGAGAAAAAAAAATCAGTTGTCAAAATACTTGATTTTTGATTTATGATGCAATAATATAGTAACCAAGCAGTGAATAAATGTATACGATATTACTGAAATTACTAAGTATGAAATACATCTGCCTTTAAGTCTCTGTCACTTAAGGCTAGATTTGGTGGTTGATAGAGGTTCTTTAAGCAGCAATCTTTGCCTTCTCTGTCAGCCTCTACCTGAGATGATTATGTGTATCTACCAGAAAGCAAATCTCTGCTATGTAGATAACCCAAAGCTTTTTAAAATTTCTGTTTCAGGTACTAGTAAGAGGAGGCGAAAGGAGGAAACCACAGGAAAGAATGTCAAGAAAGCACAACACGAGTTAGACCACAATGGTTTGGTTCCCTTGCCGGTGAAGGTCTGCTTCACATGCAACAGGTACTTGTTGTTCTTCCAGGGAAGCTGTTCAGTGTAGCTGCAGCCTTCACAGGAGCAAAGTTCTTGCTGAAAAAAGTAAATTACCTGTTCTCTTTTCCATTCTCCTTCATTACTTACTTACAATTCTCTAAACAAATGGGAGAATATTCATCTTTGCTAAATAATGGGTGTTAACCACAGCAAGTGTAGGTCTGGCTGTAAAGGGTTCTAAAATGTAGCCTGAAGATTAACAAGGTTGAACCTTCTTGTCTTCAGTGTTTTTCTGCAAAGAAATGTTCTAAAGTGATGGTGGTTTAGCAAATGGAGATGTTTGTTTATGGTTCGTGAAGGAAGTGTGTGAGGAGGTGACCTTTAGGAAATAGAAATCTACTGAGAGATTTATAAGCCCAAGGCAAGTAGGAATATTGTGCTGAAATTGTAAATCTGAAAACCAGTACAAAATACTGATGGGTTTTGTAGCTGCATAGAAAAATGCATAGATCAATCCCAATTGAAAATGTCAGTGAAAATGAAGCCTTTATTTCAGGAACCCAGTCAGAATGAGTTTCTGGAAATGGGATGGAGACTCAGGTGGACTTTTGTGGAGAACAGCTGATGACTTTGTCATAGAGCAAAGACTTCCTTAAAGCCTGGGGATTCAGATGTAGTTGTTTTTCTGGACTTTGAGACTTGTTCTGAGAACATCTTGTTGATGTACACATCCCAACGTTGCACATGATTCCTCTAAGGAAACTTGTAATTACCTAAATCTGAGATTTCCTTTTGATCTCTGAATTTTGCTTCAAATAAAGGCTTTTGCCTTGAGTGGGTCTTGAAGAAAGTCCGTATAGATCGAGTTACAAGTCAGAAATCCTACTTTTTGGTGCAAACAACAGTGTAGGGGATAAATTGAAGTGGTCAGCCAAGCTTGCCTGAATGTTCTATTTATACTCTGTATGGGGAATAAGATTTGGCTCTCTCTTTGCAGGAGTTGCAGAGTGGCACCTCTAATCCAGTGTGATTATTGCCCACTCCTGTTCCACATGGATTGTCTGGAGCCACCGCTTACTGCCATGCCTCTGGGTAGATGGATGTGCCCAAATCACATAGAGCACGTGGTGGTAAGCAGGACTATGATTGCAGTATGGTAACCGGATGCTGGAGTGGAACCTGGCAGGTCCATTAAAGGACAAAGCACAACAAATGTAAAACAGCTTCTGAGCTCTTATTGCTCCCTGTAACGCTTGTAAAGCTCCTGCTGCAAGCAACGCACTCTCCAAAGGAATATGATGCTGCTCTCTGCAATAAGATATAAAGATGGGGGAACTCCTTCCTGTAACTGAAGCTGACAGCTCAGATTGTGGCTCACTGACAGCTTGTCTGGTTTTTGACTGGACTCTTTAAGATCTAGATGAGCTTCCAGAACTGGGATACAAAGCAGCACATTGCTACAAATAGGGGAAGTAATTCTTTGCATGCTTAACCCAAAAAACTTTCATTCCAAGAGGGAGTTTTCATTTTTGGAAAAGCAGTGTACTTGAGACTTAAATACTCAGGAAACAGGGGGCTGAAACAAAGAGCTTTTTCCCAGACAAACTGCTTCTGAGAGCATTGGTGCTGCTTAGTCGGCCTCTAAATGCTTTTGTATTCATCTCCAGCAATGTGCCCTTTAACAGAAGTGGTTAGTGCTGCAGGAAACAAATAGTCTAAAGCTGAGCTGATGCTGTACTGCCAGTGCTACGAGGCATTATGAAAGTCTTAGGGTGCCTTAGAGTGACCTGCAGATCCCTAACTCCTGTGGCATTATCTGATCACCCAGCTGAACCAGAAGAACTTGACCCTGAGTAATCGGTGCCGAGTATTTGACCGGTTCCAGGACACCATATCTCAGCACGTTGTCAAAGTGGATTTCTTAAACCGAATCCATAAGAAACACCCTCCGAATCGCAGAGTTCTTCAGTCAGTGAAGAGGAAAGGTCTGAAGGTACGTGTAAACAAGCAGTGGTGGGTGAAAACCCCAGTGTATGTGTTTTAGTTTGGAAGGGAAACCAGCATACTCCGTGGGGCAGGAGGAAGAAGATGGGGTCTGAATGATTGTGTTGGTGAGAGATCTGGGAGTCAGCAGTCACTACCTGTAGGATTTAAGAAGATCTCTTCCCTTCAACTGTAAGGCTCAATTATTACAAGTAAGCACTTAAATCTAGCACAAGCATAGAAGGTACAACACAAAACTTCCTGAAGGTGGCCCTACGGTCAGATCTGTGGCTGTGTTGGCTGCCAGGATGCCTGAAAACTGCCAGACTTCTCTTGGCTGTTTTTTTGTGATTTCTCTTATGCTGTAGCCACCATGTTGTACCAAAGTCATGCTTGACCTAAGGGAATAAAACCTATTAATTTCAGCATGGCTACATCAATTTAAAGTACTCACTCCTTGATACTTCTAATGTATCTGCAGGGTTCCTTTGGGTGAGAAAGCAGCAAATGCAGAGTTTAGTGCTGATCAGGCACTTGGTTTAACTAGTCATTCTTGAGTAATTGTTCTCATGTGTGATCTTCTTTCTCCACAATGTAGGTTCCTGATGCTATAAAGTCCCAATACCGGCTTCCACCCCCGTTACTCGCGCCTGCAGCAATTAGAGATGGCGAGCTGATCTGTAACGGGATCCCTGAGGAACCCTTGCAGAAGCACCTTTTGAACACTGAGCACTTAGCCAGCCAGACAGAACAACAGGAGGTAAATGAAGTCAAATGCTTGGACTCTGTGTGTGTAGTTGCTTTGGTACAAAGATCCCCTTCCACTTCAGTCATGATGGAGCAGTTGTCTAGGAAACCAATCTCAAGCTCGCGTGTGAAGGTGATAGCTTGTCTTGTCTCTGTCACCCTTGCCCATTAAAACTTCACTTTGACTTTCCAGGTGAGATGTAAAATTCCTCATTTGACACTTCAGGGAAGTGGTGCAGTAGTCCTCTGGCCTTAAGAGTGGAGTCGAGGGCCTTCTGTCTAGACGTCATCTTTATTTCGTGGCTGAGGGGAAATACTTTGCACTTTGATTATGTAAGGCTGCTCTCTGGCACGTTTATTTATAAGTTAGCGTCCCACTTCTGGGTCACTTTTTATTGCGGATGGAATTGGACGTGTAAATCAAGGTCAAATGAGTGTTTAAATCTTGTATGAAACTTCTGGCCAGATTCCATAGTGTAAGGGCATGTTAAGTTGCAATCAGTGGAGAAATCAAGTCCTTCTTTTAACTCAGACAAGGTTCTTTTATGTGGCAGGTGCACACCCACCATGGAGCTTAAAACTTAGAATAAATCTTTTGGTCTTTCTCCACTTTGTATGAAAGAAAAGTGCTCTCCACCCCAGCTTTCTACTCCTTGTACCTGAGGTAGAGCAGCATTTCTTTCCAACATGCTATAGAATAAGTTGGAGGATTGTGTTTGGCTAGAAGCCCAAATTAGTGAAAGGTGTGTTTGTAGCCAGCTGAGTTGCAGCACTTAACAAGTGAAGAGAAGGAGCAGTTTGGGAGTGAGGAAATGCTGCCTTCTCCCTCCTTTAATCTCAGCCCCTCTCTGTTCTATCCCCAGCATGGAGATAAACAGTACATAATTTTGGTTGCACTTTTTTACCTCTGGACAAAATTTTCTCGTAATTGTAGATGAGCTCCAGAGCAGATGCTGTAGTTCCAGACTGCATCTGAGCAGTCAGCAGCTGGATTTCCTCGAGCTGGGTGAACGATGGGATAACTGTAGAGGTTTGGAGCACTGCTGCTTCCAGAGCTAACCTGCACTCTTTTCATTCCTTCCAGTGGCTCTGTAGTGTTGTTGCGCTCCAGTGCAGCATATTGAAACATTTATCTGCTAAGCAGATGACTTCGCTTTGGGACTCTGAACAAACAGAGAAGGCTGATATTAAGCCTGTTATTGTGGCAGACGGCTCACTCGCCAACCCTTACCAGGCAGCTGACAAGGCACCCACACCTTCCCTTTATTCCATGTCATCCTGCACCTCAGGGATTACCACCCAGAATTCCTTGAGCTCCTCGCAATCCCAGCAGACTTTGTCACAGGAAGATGTTAACTGCAGCTCTTGTATAGATAAATCCAAGAAGGCGTCTTCTTGCGGGACTTCGAATGGGCCGACAGCCTCTGACATTAAAGTGAACGGGCCTCATTTCTATGGTGTTTCATCTGAATCCTCAGCACAGTTGACTGACTCCCAGAGGCTCGTGGGGTCTGGGAACACAATACCTGTTTTGTCTCATCGGCAAACGTGGCCTCGGCCCCTCACGCCCCCAGCGAGTTGTGGACTTCTGAATCACACCATTGGAACCATTGTCAAAACAGAGAACGTAGCAGGACCCGTTTCTTGTGCACAAAGGGGTTCTGCGCCGGTCACGAGTTTGCCTACGTCCATATCGAGCTCCTGTGCCAGCCTGGAGACCACCAGCACTTTGCAAAGGAAGAATGTGCAGACGCAGATCGGGCCGCCGCTGACGGCAGAGCTGCGGGCCGGGGGCTCCCCGCTCAGTGCCACCCGGGCTCTCACCCCTCCCCAGGCTGCAGGAGATGGGATCTCGGCTGTTGGGTCCACAAACAGATTCTGTTCACCAGCACCACCTTCAGGTACGTGCTGAGCTGCTGACCTTGGCCCTGGGGCTGAGAAAAGCTCAGGCTAAACCTCGTTCAGAACCTCAAGGCTGTAGCAGTGTGACTTCAATCGACTGGGAGCTGGGCTTTCTGTGGAGAGCCAGCAGAAGTTTCTCAGGTCTCCTCTGCCTTAGGTCCTTTTATGGGAGCCATGGGATGTATTTTTGCTGGCTGTCTATACTTGAGAGGGGAACTCTGTCGTGACGAGCAGGATAGTAGGTCAGTTGAATTCTGGAAAGCAACAGTCACTTTATATCATTTGACTGCTGCCTCCCTGTTTCAACAACTGCTGCTTTAAAACCCCGGCGCTGCTGTAAAACCACTGGTTTGTTTCAAATGGCCGTTTGGATTGCAAGGTAGTCAGTCCTTCTCACACAAGCAGCTCTCTGGGATCTAATCCAGGGTAGCTGTGTTCAGGCAGTGGATGTGTCCCCTGCTGCAGGTGCTGTTGGAGTCTTCAGCAGCACGGCCTTGATGTTGGAGAAATGTGGGCTTGGGAAGCTGTAGTGTGCTTAGGATTTGTTGGTCTGATACAGGGTAGTTATGGACTTGGATATGCTACAGATCCTGAGTTGTACCCAAAAGACTTGCTAAATAATACCAAGGTATATAATGAAGTGTATATAACCATTTTTAGTGTAGAAACATAAAGTCAAAGATGTTGAGAGACGTTGGAGTAACTGCCCACAGCTCAAATTTTGCTACAATAAACTTTCACATATGGCATTCTCTTCCTTTTCCCTCTCCCCACACCAGCTCAAGACTCAAACCAGCAAACCCTTTGTGCAGGTTGGGTGGGAGCAGTCACTGAAAAGCACGTGACAAGAGCTGTGTGTCACTTCTCATGCAGTTCCAACCTGCTCAGTGTCAGGCTTGTGTGGAGTGGCTCAGCTCTGGTGGTTGTAAAGCAACAGGGCAACATCTTTTTATAATCCTTTCTAGAATTCCTCAATGAGTAACTTTTAAGCTTTGCCTCGCCTTTGGAAGCTGTCCCCGGGGTACTTGGCCTCCTCCTGAATAAACTTGGTTACTCTGAGGCTGCTGATTTGACCATGCCCTGCTTAGAAATGCAAGGCTGGGAGAAGCTCTGGTAGAGGAAATGAGACCGTATTAAAGAAAACTTCTTGTGGTTTGAAGAGCATTGCAAGCCCTACATAATTTTGCAGTTACTTAAGATGTTAAATAATTGCCTCTGATGCAAAGCCTGTGTTCTACAAAATCATTACTTGCTGCAGTGTCTCTTGGGGAAGGTGTAAACATTTAAATTTTCCATCTAACACGATGGAGATATATAACAAAAATTGTGGTGTGCAAATTTTGTTGCCGAGTACAAAAATGCAAATTGCTCATGACTTTTTTTGCCATAAATTTCAGTAGTTATAAGCAAACCAATTCAAGAAGATCTGGTATTGACAACACGTTACTGAGATTTTGTTTCCTGGCATTTGCCACTGCCTCTTTCAGCTGCATGGCCACTTCCAAAGCAGGAGGATTTTAGTTTGTAAATAATAAAATCTGCTTATGACTGTCACATTCCTTCTGGACAATGATGTGCACCCCAGACAGTGTAGAAATAAAACCAGGGCAGTTGTACTTTTTGTGCAAGTTGAGACCTAGACAAGCTACTTGGCAAATGTCTCTTAGGTTTAATAAATTCTTCAAGCTCCTGGGGAGTTGGTGCTCATCTTTCCAGTGTCACCACAGGGAGCAGGAGATTAAATGTATAGGTCAAGAATTCCTCCAGCAGCTGGAGACGAGGCAGAAGCCACGTTTGGCTCTGTGTTGGAGGCACACAGAAGCCTTTCTGTGAGCAGAAGAAAGCTCCTGGCCTCTAGTTCAGGCCTTTTTCAAAGCATGACTATGAGCAAAATGAGTCATTTGGAGCAGCTTGGCAGCCAAGGGCAGCCTGAGGGCTGGGTGCATGTCTGGTGAACGTCACAGTGACATCTCTTCTCTCCACCATCTCTCTCTCTGTAGATGGTAAGGTCAGTCCCAGCACCTTATCCATAGGAAGCGCTTTAACTCTACCCTCATCACTCACTTCAAACTCTGCAGCTATGTTGGACTTCACCAGTTCCCTGAAAGCGTTTATGGACGGGGGTGAGTATTTAATTCATCATCGGTCTCTGCTAGCCCTGTGTGTTTGCTTCCCTAAAGCATTCCATCTCTGCTTGAGGAAAAGTTCCAGAGATAAAGAAGGGTTGTAGTCAGGTGAGGGAGGGGCTGGGTGTACATTACTTTAAATATGTCACATGCTTCCCTGCTCTTAGTGTTGCCAAGGCAGCAAGGCCAATGAAGTGTTTCTGCCTGAAGCTTTTCTGGGGAAGAATCACAACTGGGCTGCTTTCCAGGTGGAATTCACATGCAGAAACCTGCAGCCCTGCCATGTTGTGGTGCTAGCTGCAATCCAGAGCTGCTCCTGGCGGATGTAAAGTCCAGCAGCAATAGATCTTGTAGTAGAGAAATCACCTCAGTGGTGATGCTCCAATGGGTCCGTTAATTTTATAATTTATTTCTGCTTCTGTCAGTCTCCTGGACTGGCCTGGTTTTTATTTCCTTTTGTTGCACTTGGCAAGAGACAGCAAACGTTAGCAGAGTGACTTCAGGAGGAGATTGCTGAGCAGCAATCGTCAGCAGCACAGCCAGGCTGTTGCCAGAGATGACTCCTACATCTGAAATCTGAAGAACAGCCTTTCTGGCATTGCCAGTGTAACTCTCTTTTCTTGGGTGAACCCCAGCTGCCCAGGCCACCCTCTCTGCTATTGGGAAAGGCTCTTACAGCTCTTCCTCCTCTCCTTTCCATTTTAACTGTTGTTGATGTGGAGAAAGCTCTTGGAAGAAGAGCTGCAAGAAAGCAGACCTCTGTAAGGCTTTACAAATATAAACACTTCAGAGTTATCAGAAGATCTGCTTAAAGCTCATTAATAATGTTGTCTGAATTGCCCTGTTTGGTTTTAATTTACCCTGCTATGGGCACGTGACTCGAGTGTGAGCCTGCAGCAGCTTCAAAGGGGGTTACAGTTCTCCTCTGTGATGCAGAGCTGGACTTTCTAACCAGGTAGCAGAGCTTCAGAGGAAGGACCCAACATGCTGCCCAAAGGGGTGCAATGGCCACCTCTGCTGACCTGTTGATTCTGAGCCAAAACAGCAGATTTTCAGCTTTTATCAACCCTAGTTCCCCCAAACGTCTGCTTGCTGCCTCAGTTGTAGCTCTCCAGGGTGACTCCCTGGCACCCTCCTCACACTCTGCTCACAGGAGGTGATGTGAAGTAATAGCTCACCTGGGTGTAAGAGTCTTGATATTGCAGAATTGGTCAAGTCTTTGCTGTTGAAGCAAACAGCAAGTTTGAAAGTGGGACAGTTAAATCCACTGCAGCTCAGATTGCACCCTTTCCCTGAATAACTTACTAATTGGTTTTTGTTTATTAACAGAGATTGAGATAAATATGCTGGATGAGCAGCTGATCAAGTTTCTGGCCTTGCAGAGAATACATCAGCTCTTTCCTCCCAAAGCTCAGTCTCTAGCAAGCAGTGTCAATTCCCATCAGCAATCTCCTGTGGGAAACCACATTGAAGGTAAGAGCAGCCCTAGAATAGCTGGGTTATGGTGAGCCATAGATTTTGGCACTCCCTTGTCGATTCCTTGAAGGAGATTTCCCTTGTCTTCTGGTATCTGATGCTGCCTTTCACTTTTCTTTCTTCTTATCCCCCTGCTCTGTATATCCACTGACCAGAAACTCCATCAGGTTCCTCTACTTAATTATTTACAAATTTGAGCAATATGAATAATTTTAGTACCTTCACATTTTCTGCTGGAAATGTTTAGTGAAGTTGTGTTTTATTCATCTTAGAGTTAGCGAGAGATGGGAAGGTTCATCTCAGGTGCTTGGTGGCTTTTCTTTGCCCTTACCTTTGAGATGGGCAAGAGAAATCTGTGAATTCCTGCTCTTTCTGGAGGAGTTCCTTATGCTACAAGCACAAGAACAGGAGGAACTGGGGCACAGAATATATGTGTTTCATTGTCATTGGCTGTTCAGAATGTCACTGACAAGCTGAAACCGCTAAATATGACTAATGCCAGTAATGGAAAACAACTTGAGTTTCTCTTGGAAATCTCCAGATTCCTGAGTTTGGCTTTGTTTATTACCACTGGTATCACCTAAAGCTGCAGGGTGAACATGACTTCGAGTTCCTCTGCATGCAGTCAGTCAGTTTAATCTGCTTTCAAGCACTAACTGGACAGCCTTGCTGTGGAAGCAGTTCTCTGCTCCCCCTCTGCTAGGCCTGGGGGTAAATATCCCGGATAAGATCTCCGGAAGTCAGTCAGTAATCTTTTTCTGAAGCTCTGTGCTTGCCTGCTTTAAGCATCACAGCATTCCCTAAATGCTTTGTCAGTCTTCTTGTGATGGCTGCTGCAGGACACAGCAGCAGGCTGTGGTATGAGCTGCCTTCCAGCTCTGGAATTCTTCCACAGTCTGCCTTTCTCAAGGCAGATTGGTGCTGTCTTAACCCGTCACCCTTTTTGGGCAGGAATGATGCAACCAACTGGCTGCTTAGCGTTGCTGATGAAATGTTAGATCCAAAGCCTTTAGTGAGCCCTGCAGAGCCAGGCAGCTGAAAAGACTCATGCAGGGCAGCTAGGAAGAGGTGGAACCTGTGATGCCACTTGGTGTGGCCGCTGTTCTTGATGTAGGTACCTCTTTCATAATCTTTCATAATCCTCATGTTCTGATCTTTGATTTCATCCTCTTGGTGTAACGCTGTCCTGCTGATGTCCTATCAGGAGAGGCTCAAACTCAGTGTAGAAGGGATTTTCCTCCAAAAGGCAGTGCTGAAATCCTGGCTAGGCCTGTGTGGCCCAAAGGAGTTCAATATCTGTTCTCTGTGCTTGTTTCTGTCCATTTAATGGGGGCATGTTGGTGTGTGATTTGAACTTGGAGCTGCTCTGGAGGCTCAGCTCTGGACCAGCCATTGTCAAGTGTGCTGTAGGGATTGACCTGAGGGTAAAAGAGTCCACTCAGTTAATCATCCTGTCTTGGGAGCTGGGTTTGTCCCCGTTCAGCCCAGGTGTTTTTCCTGCAGCTTCACCAGAAATGAAATCACAGCCGTTAAGTTGGTGAATTCACCAGCACCAATTCTTTTTAAGTGGCACTTTGAGAGTAAAGACTGAGCTCTTTGATTACCCACAGTAGAAGAGATTAAGAAAGAAGCCAGTGGTAGAAGGCTTGTGTGTTCCTCAGCGTGGCTCCATTGTGCACACTCGGTGTTAATGCTCCCCATTTGCATGGCTTGTGTGGGTTATGGAGAAAGCAATTTTCTCTGACTGGCAAAAAGAGGTTTAATGCACAGCCATTCCTAGAGGGTTGGGAACTGGTGTTTAGGCCAAAGCTGACTGCATCCTCCTTAGGATCTGTGCTTTCTGAGCTGGGGACACTGGGGTCAAGCAGCTTTCCCAGCTGATAACATTGTTCAAGTAATTTCTTTTTATCTTGCAGCGCAAAGAAAGGAAGTGCAAGCCCGGGCGGTGTTCTATCCTCTGATGGGCTTGGGGGGTGCAGTCAATATGTGCTATCGAACCCTCTACATTGGGACAGGTGAGTAGCTGTTTCCTGCCCTGACCTTTCAGAACCAGGGTGGTTCTCCCTGAACCCTCCCTAAGGTGTTTGCCAAGTGGGTGTCAAAGGAAACAGGCTCACTGTGGCCACTTGTACTGGGATTCTGCACTACCAAGAAGTGTGGAAATCCCCCGTCTGCCTGAGTCTGTGTGGGTGGCAGCTCTGTCACCTGGTGTCATAACTAGAACAGCTGTCTTGGAGTTTCAATGCCTGGCTGATGGAGAGGAGAGTTATGGTTTGCTTGCAGGTTTTGTTTCTTGTCGCTTAGATTCTTCTGGTGCTCTGGGTAGACCCAGGAGCAGTGAAATGCTCTTCAACCTTTGTGGAGCTGCTGGCTCCCTTCCCCCACTGAAACTTTGTTGGTGGCTTATCGAAGCATTATTCATGCAGTCCTGGGAGCAGGACAAAAGCAGTTGCTCCCCTGTTGTTTTGCTAATTGAAGTTTAATTCTGTCTGTTGTTCTCTGCTGCCTGACAGTTGTTTTTTTTTCCAATACGAACTGAGCCTGTTTTGTCCTCCCCCATGACAGGAGCTGATATGGATGTGTGCCTTACAAGCTATGGTCACTGTAACTATGTGTCTGGCAAACATGCCTGCATTTTCTATGATGAGGTGAGTGCCTGAGTGAATTTTTTTTTTTTCATTATTATTATTTTTATTTTTTAGTGTGCATGGCAGTGGGAGCTGGAGATGCAGGCAGCAGGTTGTCTTTGTGTGGTGCTCCTTTTGTGGACTACAAAGTAAGAGCCAGGGCTGTGAATGGTTTTACTCCAGTGAAGGCTGTGTCAGTGTTTTCTGTCAAACCCTCTTCTGAAGCACAGAGCTCTTTCCAGCATGATTTCTCTGAGCTGACTGCCTGTGGGCAAGGACTGGCCACAAGTCAGCACTGTCACTGCTGGTGTCTAGGGAAAGACAAGGACATAGACATGGTCTGATACTTTTTGATCTGGATGTGTTGTTAATAAAAGCTAAACTCTACGTGTCAACATCGAACCTCCGCTGGACAAACCAGGGAACTGCTCTGAGTCCCTTGTTTTCAGGTGTGATGGGGGAGCAAAGCATTCATAGCATCTGCAGTTCTCTATAAATTATTTATTTATTTAGATAAAACTTCAGTTAAGCTTGCAGCATAAACAGAAACCTACAGTTTCTACTTAGCTACAGCCCAGAGATTAGCTTGTTCTTGAAGTAAACAGACCAGCAGGCCTGCCAGTAACAGCACTGCTGGAGATGTCTCTTAGCATGGAAACAGTCTTTGAAGCAAGATCGAGTCTTTTACATCACCATTTGTCAACCGGCTCCGGAGCAGGATCCAGGATTAACCCACAGCCAGCTTTAGCCATTCCTCCAGTGCCCTGCAAGCTACCAAACACACTCAGTAATGGGATCCTGACCATAAATCTGTGTGGAAGCATCTCCTCACAGTGATCAGTCATAAATCAGGCTCCAGGCACTGACCTTTGACCTTCTAGCAGGTCTCCTATGGCTGTGGTCACTTTGAAGAGGGAGAATTCCCCTTACTGGAGCTCTCTCTGCAGGTTCTCCTTCTGCAGTCTAGCAGGTTACTTCAAAACCTACTCCTATATGCATGTGGAGTTTTTGTAACTTGATTAAAGCCTTGTAGTCCCTGAGGGACGAGGTCTTGAGCTCTCAGATGATTTCTGTGAGCTAACCTGAAATCTCCTCCACGCTGTCGACATCCTCCACAAAGCTCAGCTGAGCGTGACGCCGCTTGTGTAATGCTGCGTGTTACAGTAATGTCTGCTGGCATTTCAGCGTCTGCACGAGGCCTGTGAATCCCAGACTGCCTCTGTCCTGAGGCTGCTGCAGCACGTGGCATCCCTCTTGCCATCTTGTGCCTGCTTTCCAAAGCTCATCTCGTCCTGCTGGGCCAAGTTTGCATCAGGTGTGCCTGTAAAATGCTCGCTTCTGTAAGCATCAGCTTGAATATCCTGTTTCCAAAAGATGTGTTGGTTCCAGTGCAGGAGGTGAAACCCACTTCCCTTTGGCCTTCCTCTTCCAGCTCCTGCAGGAAGGCTGGTTGTTCTCTGAGCAGGGGGAATCAGGTTGGTGGTCTCTGAAGCTGGAGGATATTGACCAGCTCCTATTTGACCACCACTGGCAGCAGGGAGAAGGGGTTGTGTTTCAATGCTCCAAAGATGTGTGTATGGGCAGAAGCACTTCAGACTGACAGAGGATGGGGTTACACTGGATATTAGGAAGAAATGCTTCCCTGTGAGGGTGGTGAAGCCCTGGCAGAGGTTGCACAGATGAGCTGTGGATGCCCCATCCCTGGCAGTGTTCAAGGCCAGGCTGGATGGGGCTTGGAGCAGCCTGGGATAGTGGAAGGTGTCCCTGCCTGTGGCATGGGGCTGAAACAAGATGTTCTTTAAGGTCCCTTCCAACCCAAACCATTCTATGACTTCATGTCTTGATTCCCTCCTCTTCCCTTCCTTTTCAGAATACGAAGCATTACGAGCTGTTGAACTACAGTGAGCATGGGACGACCGTGGACAATGTTCTGTATTCGTGTGACTTCTCGGAGAAGATGACACCCACTCCTCCCAGCAGTATTGTTGCCAAAGTGCAGAGTGTGATAAGTGAGTGTTGTACCACCACCGCGGGGAGTTAACTGAGAGGGGGCAGGAGCAGGTGGAAACCAGTTTCTTGTTGGTGCCCCTTGTTCTGCACAGGCTGGTGCACCCCTTGCAAAAAGGGGAGCCTTGCCACAGCCCTCAGCTGGGGTTACACAAGACCCTCCTCTGCAGCCTGGGGAGCTCTGTGCTCTGACTTAAACCCCACTCCAGCCTCCAGTGCTGGAGTTAACAAGCTCCAGGTCCTGATGAGCAGCCAGTTTGGAGCGGGCCTGAGGCATTTCCCCATGCATGTCCTCCCTTCCCAGACTGTGAGAAGATCTGGGCTGTGCTGCAGGCATTCTGTCCCTCCATGGCTTGCTCCTGCTCTCCACCTGATCAGCTTCCTCTTTTTGGGCTGCCAAAATAGATATGTAAATACCTCAACCTCTCTGAGGCTGTGAGGAGATTCCCATTTCCCTTTGATCAGCTGCTCACTGCAGACTGAAATCCCTCCTGGCTGGAGGATCTTACCCATGAGGCACCTCAGCAGTAACCCCTGTTGATGAAAACAAGCTGCTGCTGACCTGCCCAAACCTTACCCTTTTTTTTATTCTTTTCCAGAACGACATAAAAGCAGAAAACAGGAAGAGGAGGCGCATGAAGAAGCTGCTGTGATGAATTCACAGGCACAAGGGCAGCATCGGAAACCCTGTAACTGCAAAGCCAGCAGCTCCAGTTTGATCGGGGGCAGCGGGGCTGGCTGGGAGGGCACGGCCCTGCTCCACCACGGCAGTTACATCAAGCTGGGCTGCCTGCAGTTCGTTTTCAGCATCACCGAATTTGCGACCAAACAGCCCAAGGGGGACGCTGCCTTAGTACAAGATATGGACTTGGAGGAGAAGCTTTCTCTGAAACCCCACCAGGTGCCCGTGCTGCGGTCCAACTCAGTTCCCTAGGAATTTTTAGGAAGAGAGCTTTTTGGAGTAAGGAAAACGCCCTCAGACTCTTTACAATGCAAAAATGTACAAACCGAGGTGGGATTTTTCTGTGTCGGCCCAGAGACTGTTCACACGCCGTTTGCATGAAATGAAGAACGTTTAACTTTTTTTAATTTTTCTTTTTTGCTCAAGTTTTAGGGGCATTTGCACATATATTTGTACTATACATTTCATTTTAAAAGGAAAACTGCAGTGAGAGCAGGACGTGTCAGAGCGAGGGGTGACCGCTGTCTGACTCGAGGACTCTCTCTGACAGATAGTTCCCATGCAGTTGTAAAATAATCAGAAACTTGTTCTATTTTGTGCCAGTGACAATAGTTTTATATTAAAAGAGAAATACAGTTTTCATACAGCAAATCTATACAATATCATTGTTTTATTTAATGTAAAGAAGCGCTCTTCTTCCCACAGTTATTTTTCCCATCCCTCCCTGCTATGGTTGCACTACAAGTAGCTACTGTGTATTATGGGCAGTGAGAAATGAGTTCTTTTCCTGGTGTCCATCCTATTTTTTATTTCAAATAAGGAAAAGTGTTGGATTCTGTGTAAATACATCAGTGATGGCATTTTTCAATGTTTTAAAGCTGTGTACAGTGCTACATGTGGTATGACGTTCCTCAAATTGTCTATTGTAGCAGATCGTTTGTCGTAACCTGTCTGTCTCTTTTGTTTCTCTGCCACCTCCCCGCAGCAGAACAGCTAGTTCCACTGTACATAGTAATTGTAACGTTTTAGACTTTACAGAAACTTTCCTGTATTCTGTATATAAAAAAAAAATACTTCACATTCTGTTTTCTCGATTGTCTGTCTTCACTCGTGTCACCACAACCTGGAGCTTCCCCAGAGTGTCTGACTGCAGAGGAGCCTGAGCTGAGGGACAAGGCTGGGGTGGGATGGAGGGACCCTGGCGTCCTGCCTGGGGTGTGGGGGGATGCGGGTAGGGAAGAGGATGAGGATTGGAAGGTGATTGAATCATGGAATTGGTTGAGGTGGGAGGGACTCCTGAAGGTCATCAGGTCCAACCCATGCAATGAGCTGGGACATCTTCAACTCAATGTGGCCCAACCTCACCTCAAATGTTTCCAAGGATGGGGCACACTCAGTTCTGGGCTCCTCAGGACAGGAGAGACATAGCCTGAAAGTGTCCTGGAAGATCAGGGACTGGAGCACCTCATTTATGAGGGAAAGCTGAGGGAGCCGGGCCTGTTTAGCCTGGAGAAGAGCAGACTGAGGAGATCTTATTCTCAAATACAGGGATCTGAAGGGGGTGTGTCAGAGGAGGGGATGGAGCCAGGCTCTTCTCAGGGGTGCTAAGCAATAGAACGAGAGGCAAGGGCAGAAACAGGAGCAAGGGAAGTTACACCTGAACCTGAGGAAGAACTT
>VZTG01009773.1:194764-214430 GCA_013397845.1 Melanocharis versteri | reverse complement strand
ACACACACATCCCTTGCACACCCCATGCAGTGTGTCACACACACACATATCCCTTGCACGCCCATGCAGTGCTACACACACACATCTGTTGCACACCCACGCAGTGTCACACACACACATCCCTTGCACACCCACGCAGTCACACACACACATCCTTTGCACACCCAAGCAGTGTCACACACACATATCCCTTGCACACCCATGCAGTGTGTCACACACCCACACACACATCCCTTGCACACCCACCCAGTGTCACACTGAGCCCCTTGCACGCTCACCTCCCTCACACATCGCGCATGCGCACGCCCCCCATGTTACCGCGCGCGCGGCGCCCAACATGGCGGCGCGCGCGGCCNCAGGTACGGCCGGGATAGAGGGGCTGTGGAGTGGCGCGGGGGGGACCCTGAGGGAGTTGGGGGTCTTGGCTGTGAGGGGACTGTCGGAGGTTTGGGGGGTCTTTATCAAGGGGGGAGCATGAAGGATTGGGGGGGTCTCTAATAGGGTGTGCTTGGAGGGGGCTTTGGGGGTCCGGGCTGAGAGGGAGCTCTCAGCGATTTGAGGGGTCTCGGTCACTGGGGGAATTGGGAGGAGGGGAGTGTTTCTGTGATGGAGCCTCGTGGGAGGGGGAAGTCGCAGGGTCCTGGCTGTGAGAGGACTCTCAGGGGCTTGAGGGGTCCCTATCAGGGGGGACACTGTCGTGGAAAGAACCTGTGGGAGTTCGGGGGTCTCTGTGATGGGGTGTGCGAGGATGGGGGAGTTGGGGGAGTCCTGGCTGTTAGGGCACTCCGAGGGATTCTACGGGTCCCTGTCATAGGAGAACGCCGAGTGATTTGGGAATAGACAGGGAGATGGGAGATGGGAGATGCTGTGATGGAATTGAGGCTCCGGGTTGAGGTCCCTGCATGGACCCTGGGGCTCCAGGGCGGGGTCCGGCGGCAGCAGCAGCACCTCCGATGCTGCTGATTTCAGGTGATGTCAGGCAGTGGCACCAGCAGAGCTCTGGGCCCCTGCCAGCAGCCTTTGGCTGGGATTGCCAGGAAACCGTCCTGTTCCCGAGGACAGGTTGGATTTGCAGGGAAGGGGAGCTGGGTGTGAGCAATACCCCCGGGGCAGAGCGCTGCAGGCTTGTCCCTGCAGTGCCCATCTTCATCCATCACATCGTGCTGCTGCTTCATCACCAGCACATCACCTGGACTCTCAGTGGTGCTGGCGCTGGATGCAGGTGATGCCCACTGACATGAGGAATGTCACCAGCAGCTGACTGAGGGACCGAGGTTGGGGTTAAACAGAGCAGCAGTGAAATCTCCCATGTCTGATTCAACCTGTAGCTGCTTCAATGCTGTTGAAGATCCAGGCTGCACTTTGGCATGGACCGGGCTTTGTGCGGACAGGATTATTATTAATTAATTACTGTTAGGTGAATTAATTATTGTTGGGTGATGCGAGAGCTGGGAGCTTCACTCTGTGACAGACTGAGGCCAGCTGCAAGGTAATGAGCAGCCAGTAGAAAATGCATGAGGGCATTGAGGATGTGCCTCAGTCACAGCTCTGCCTCGCTTGCAGCTATGTTATTGTGGTTTTGGAGCCAAAGCCTCCAGCAAGCTGTGGCTGATCTGTTATCAGTTCATCTCTCTTGCGTGGCAGACCTGTTATGGAAATTCCTGAGGAGATGCCAGGAGCAGGCTGCAGTTCTGGAAACAAATATGCCCGCTCTGGTGGTGGCTTTTAAGGAGTTACAAACTGCACCCAGCAGCTGCCCAGAGCAGCAGTATTCCTTGCAGTTTTCCTGGTCTGCAGTTCCCAGTGGGATCCAGAGCTGATGCTGTGCTTCCCTCCAAAGAGACCCCTGTCAAAACTGGCACTGCTTGGTGAATTGCCACATTCACGGGAAGATTGGGAAGCTGTGCTCCAGGTGTGCTGGGATGCCCTTTAGCCTCAAAGCTTGGGTTTGCTTCTGTTCAGCTCTGGAGTTTACAAAACACAGCTTCTAGGATGAGCCAGCAGGAATTTGTGGCATCTGCCTGCAGTTCCAGGCGTGGTGCTTTTCCACAGCCAGGAGCGGCGTGCCCAGGACACTCCTCGATGTGCAGCTGCGTTTTGGGAAGGGAGCAGAGATCACCCCGGGTTCTGCCAGTTGGGATGGGGTTTGGAGCTGCCACCAGACTGGTTTTCCTCAGCTCCTGCCCAAGGTCGTCAGCAGATACTTGCTGAATCCTGAGAGCACCAACTGGGAGCTCTGCAGGGCCCTGCAGCTCCTCTGTGCCCATGTGCAGAGCGACTGCCAAGGCATTGGTGAGAGGGTGTAGCTACAAGCTGTTGTAATTCCAGGAACTTGAGCCATGTTTCTCCAGGGAAAAGCAGGGAAGACCTTGTGGGCCAGCATTAATTTGTGTGATACTAAGTTGGATTTGGGGAGAGAGGGGAAGGGATGGAGAAACCAATAATAATTACCAATAAGCCAAAATAATAAATAAATTTTAGTTAATTTAATTTAAATAAACCAAATATTATTAGAGGCAGGCTTTTGGCTTGCGGTCTTGAATTATCATGTGGTAGTTATTTGAAAGACTTCACTTTGTGGGAGGGTTTTCTTTATTTTCCTTACTCAGGCTGTGCCCTTTGGTCTTGGGTCCTGGGCCTCCCCTGGCACGTGGGTTTTTCTGAGCAGGGTTGTTCTTTCTTTTCACTTTCTTGTGAGTTCCTCCGGTGCTCAAGGAGCAGCCAGCTGTGCCTTGGGAACGTGGAGCTTTGTAGCCTTATTTGGGAAGCTGCTTCCCAGGCACGGCTCAGCACTCCACTGGCACAGCCGTCCTTCCCCTGCTGAGCAACATCGACCTCCTTCTAAGAAACTGCACTGCTGATGGATGCATCGGTGAATCGTGGAGCCCAGGGTTTGTTAGGATGCCCCACAGAGCCTTGAGTCCCCCCAGATTGTGGGTCTGACTTTTCTGGGAGACTCCCTTGGTGCAAGGTCTGAGGAGGCTTTGGCAGGAGCCTGGCTCATCACTGAGCCTGCTCTGAGTGCAACTGGAGCTGGTGGAGTTTTCAGGGAGATACACAAAGTGCCTGTTCATCCTGATATCTGAATATTCCCAGCAGCCAAATAGGCTGTGAAATGCTGGGTTTGGGTTACAGTCTGCTTAAATGCAGCCTTCGTGGCTAAGAGTTGATCTGCTGATTTTGAAATACAGTGCTATAGTATTTCCACAGAGTGTCACAGTAAGGAAATACGTATTTATAGTGGCCACGTTCGTCTAACAGTTACCAAACAGTGTTGCCCAAATCTCTACAGTTGAAACATTTTCCTTCTGGGTGGCAAGGGCTGCAGCAGAGGAGCTCTGAGGGGAACAGCTGGACATACTTGACAGGGGAAAGTGGGCACAGCCCTCCCTGTTCCTGTGTCAGAACAAACTCCTGCTTCAGCAAAAGTTTAGGCAGTGAAAGGAAGAAAAAAATCAGGGGAGTGCAACCCAGCCAACCCAACTTTATTTCCTAGGAGACTACTGAAACAAGTATGTTGCTTGTAACACCTAGAAGAAGACAAGTAGAGGTATTTTCCATGTCCAGCTAATCTGATTCCCCCTCAGGTGAGCAGCAGTCAGCTTGAGAAATACGCTCCAGCCCAGTTTCTCAAATTTTACTTTAGTGCAACACCCTTTGGGGGTCCTTGATATCTGTCAAAGTAAAAGAAGAGCTTGCAGTTGTAGTTTTGTGTAGGAATTTCCTGCTGCATGCCAGCAGTCAGGGGTGTGTAACCCTTCCAGGGCTGCTCTAAGCTCTTTCATCCTGTAACTGCATCCCTCTTACCCCTTCAAGAACTGCTCATGTGCTATTTTCATGTTACTTCTCTAAGTTGAAGGCCTGAAATAAGGATTTCTTGAGGCTCTTGAAGCCCTTGCAAGACACCTAAAGTCCACAGTGCAAGAAGGAACTGGTTTCTCAGATATTATGAAATTAATATGAAACTGCCTGGAAAACCACTGCCAGGGAACTTGACAGTAGCTCACTGTTCAGCTGAAAGAATTTATCAAGTAAGTTCCTTGTTTTGGCTTGGATAATGGAATCGAGAATGTGCTTATTGAATTTGCAGACTGAGCTGGGGATGGGTTCGAGAGCTTTGAGGAGCTGGATCAGGATCAAAACAAACTCTGGAGACTGACCCAATGGGCTGAACAAAATCCGATGCAGTTCATGAAGGAGAAATGTAGAAGTTACATTTAGGTGAGAACAGTCTGTTGCATGAAAATGGAACAAGGAGGTCCAGGCCATGTCCTGTGGGAAGACCTGGTGAGCAGCAAGAGCCACCTGAACCCTCACACTGGTGGTGTAATTCCAGTTTTTCAGCCTCAAAAGAAATAGGAGTTTGTGGGAAGGAGCAGGCAGCTTTAGCTGGGTCTTTTGTGAAGTTTTGCCCTGTGTTCACACAGTTCATTCAGTTCAAACTGTTCCCCAGGGCTGTGGTTGGGGTGTCCCACCTCTCACACCGGGCAAGCTGTGAAGGAAACTTGCAGTGGCACTGATGGTTATCTGCCAGGTTTAACTGAGTGCTCCTGCAGATTTAGGTTTGGCATTTTGGCAAGCCAAAACTCTTTCCCCACGGTTGGTTTCTCACTGCTTTTGATGCTCAGGGCTTGCTGAGAGCGCAGCGTTGCAGCTGGTCTCAAGTCATGAGTGCTGAAAAGGGCCTGTATGCAGCTCATCTGGGATCTTTCCTTCTCAGGAGGTGCTTCTTCACCTTTTTGTGGGTGGTGGGGCACGAGGTTTCTTTTGTCATGTGCTTGTTAAATCTCCAGAACTTGCAAACTACTCTTTGGAAAGCCTGTTAGGAGGAGGTGGACAATAGCCTTAGGCCTTTCCTTTTGGTTTCCAGAAGGAATTTTGGGGTAGTATCCGTGATTTTGTTGTGTAGCTTCATTGTTGTTTGTCTTCTCTGAGTTGCTGTTTACAAGTTGTGTTACTAAATGTGTTTTTAAACTGACTCTATAGCATTGATACTCATTAAGTCATTTTCATATAGATTACATCCAGAACAAGATAGCCAGTGTAATCTGCTTTCATCTGCTGCAGTGACCATCAGGTGCTTTTATGGGTTCAACTCAGAACCTTGCATCTTTTTAAATTATTTTTTGTTAACCTTGTACCATTTCTGCATGTGAACAAAGCTTAATTTATATGCACAGCAGGGCCTAAGACACTGCCTTTAGTCTGGGCCTTGCTTTAGGATGCGATTTTCTTTATGTATGCTTTTACCTTCTTCTATCTCTGCATTATCTTTTGTCCGTAACTGTTTTCAATAATCAACTTTTCCTGGTCTGCCTGCACTCAGCAGCCTGTTTACCATGACCTGATTTCAGAATGCTCACCACTTCCTGCCAGAGAGGTAACTCAGTGCCCGAGTTACCTGGGAGAGCAGACAACACAGAGCTTGTTCAGATCATCCCAGCTCTGATGTTTTGAGCCCTGTGTCCCCAAAACTGTTGAGGCTCGTGTTCTTCCTTGCTCGCTTCCTGCATCTGCTGAGAGCTCCTTTTATCTACCAACTCCCAAGCGATTAATCTTATTTCATAATAAAAAAAAACCCCAAACAAACAAACAACGTACTTTCCCCTGGCTCTGGGAATTCTTGCCTTGAACATGGGACCCCTTCATTGGGAAAGAGGCCAAGCTGGCTGGCAGCTCCCTGGCTATGAATCCTCCGTTTGTGGCCCCGCACACTGCCCCGGAAGAGGCACGGTGAATGTTTGTGGAAGCGACTGTGAGACCAAGTCTGCTGGAACAGTGGGCGTATTATAGCTGGAAAAGGCAATTCCTCTGCCAAATCTCATTGTGCAAGAGGGTTTATTCTTTAGCCTTGCAAAGATTTCGCTTTGTTGGTTCCTTTTTCACTTGCTGCCTGAGGATTGAGAAAGAGGCGGCAGGACTGCCATGGAAAATGAGCCCTCAGCTCCTCAGCCTTACCAGGACGGAGCTCTGCTGCGCTCAGATGTCCAGCGTGCGTGAAAGCAACTGGCTGGCATCCCACTCCTCCTTAATGTGCTAGTTTTCCCTGGTTTTTTTAGGCTTGGAACAGTTTTTGACATATAATCTAGCTCAGTAGACCATGCTCTGCAGCTCTGTTGTGTAGCACCGGGAAGTAAATGTGGAGCTCGTTTTGTGTGTGTTACTAAATAAGGTATTTCCTTGCGTTTCCTACAGAAGAAAAGGAACATCTGTGTGGAGAGGCACTTTCCTGTAACAATGGTGCATTTAGGGTGCAGAGCTTTCTCAGGATATTATTAAGAAACAATTAACAGAGGTTCGGTAAAGACCACATAGACCCTGTGAAATAAAATACCTTTCCATGTGGCGCTGCTTTTCCCGAGTGCCAGGAACACCTCCCTTCCTGTTCTTGGAAAACAAGGGCCTGGCTGAAAGGCTGAGCTCACCAGGCTGACGCCCTCCAAGAAACGTTAAAGGCGTTGTGGTTACTGCAGGATGTTGTATCATCAGCTTCTGTAACACTTGCCTGGCTGAAACAGCCTTCCAGCTATGGGAAGAAACTATCCAAAGGCTGGCTCTGAGGTGACAGGAGAATATTTCTCTAGGCTGTGCAGCACAGGACATCTGAAAAAGTGTGTAAAGCCTTTTCCCATTTGTGTTTAATTCTTACTGAAATGCAAGGGCGAAGAATTGTAGATGGGGCAGATCTGCTGGTTTGTCAACCATTGCATGGAAGCCAGCGAAGCAGGCAGTGTGTGGCCAGTGTCTGGAAGCAGGCAGTGTTTGGAAGCAGGCAGAAGGTGGCTAAATGCTGGAGGATTGGGAGGAGGAAGAGGAGGAGAAGGAGGACAGAGTCCCCTCCTGCGGTCAGAGTGCCCTGCAGGCACACTGGCCTGGATGTGTGCTGCTTCTGCTTCTTCATTTTGACCTATTGCAGGAAACAATAACGGTCCTTTCTCTTGAAAGGGCTGCTGGCTTCATCCTTCTCCCTTTCCCCTCCCACAACCCAAAGCTCCCACAGCCGCGCTGTTTTCCGCGTTCCTGCTCTTCCCCTGCGCCGGCTCTGTCTTGCCTGCATAGATCCATCCCGCAGGGCTGGAACTGTCTGTTGCTCTGTTTGTACAGCACTTGCCTTGCTGAGGCCCTCGGGCACTGCTGTAGTAAGAGAGAGCAGCTGAGAGAGGCAGTTCTGGCTCGATCTGCCTGAGAGTCAGCAGCTCCCAGCCCTGGTCCGAGCCGGGAAGCTGCAGAGCTCCTCCCTCCCTAGCCATGAATCCTGGGGCTTTCACTGTCAGGGTGCTGTCTTGAAAGGCAGCAGGTGTCTTGTTCCTTCAATCAAAGATACAAAAATCCAGACAGCATCTTCCGGCTTCACTGGGATCAAATCTTAGATGTGTCAGAGGAGTTCTGGAGGCTGCCTGAATCTTGGGCACATCCTACTCTGAGATGGACCATCAAAGCATCAGACACTGTGCTACTAGGAGGTATTTTTTTGGGAGGTCAAGGGTTCTTCCCTCCTCCAATGCTGACTTGAGAGCTTCTCTGGGAATTTAAGGGTGGTGTGAGGGAAAGGAGGTGGATTTCTTATGTGGCTTTCCATAGCAGGTGACATCACAGTTGAAGATACTTATATTGATTCTGGTTGCTAAAAGTGCTTAACAAAACTAAAATAAAGCCCTGGTTTGAGATACAGTCACTTTCTGCGTGTTACTGTTGGTCGTAGTGAATTATACAAATACTATTTCCCAACTTCAGAAGACAGTTCCAAAAAAGGTTGCCTTGGGAAAACTGCCGTGTGAAGCCCATGGAGAGGAGGAAGAGCATGAACTCCTCTGCTTGTAGGTTATTCCCTGTCCAAGAGCACGTGCCTGTGTGTAATCCTGATGTCTCTGTGCTCTCTGCTGTGCTGCAGGTGGCTGCTGTGGCTCTGATGAGAAGCAATATGTGTATGGAGGCTGGGCCTGGGCCTGGTGGTGCATTACTGACACCCAAAGGTAAGGAGACCCCTGTTGTTTGTGGGCTTTTGGAGTGTGAATTTGGCCAAATCATCCCAGTGGGGCTGTCAGCAGTATCTTTAGTGCCTGGACCAGGCACTGCATATGAAGCCAGGAATGAGCATCAGGAGTTCTTTGCTGGCTGTTGGCATGGGGACAGCTGGGTGCCACAGTGCAAAAGACACAGACAAAAAAAGAAATCACATGCTTTCAGCTGGAGTGCTTTTCAAATGGCCTCTATGTCCACAAGAGGAGCCAAGCTCTGCCCAGTATGGCCCAACCCCTCACCCAGTAACAAACCAGTTCGTGGCCTGCAGTGCACCAGTGCCCCCCTCTGCTCCTCAAGTCTCACTTTGTAAAGATCTGCTGACAGCTCTCACCTTGGGAGCAGACTGTTCCGATTTAAAACCACGGGATTTCCTTTCTCTCCCTTTCCTCAGCTGTGAATTTTGCTTGCTGCTGCTTGCAGTCTGGGCTCTGAGCTGACATGCTGTGGTAGTGCTGCTGTGCTGCTAATACAGCTCTTTGTCTCTAGGGTCTGTAGGAATGCTCCCTCCCAATACATCCCTCCTGTTCACTGATGCAGGTTTCCTCTGTGTAAAAAAATAACAGGGAAAAGGATAAAGACATGACTTTTGGGTTTTGTACTGAGTGATGGCCAGAGGTTGTAGTTAACCCTTCCAGCCTCTTTTCCCTGTACCTGTGTTGCCACCAGCAGACAAAGTGAGTGTGTGGCTGCCCTCACTCTGCACATGATGGGAGGTGGGAGGGGAAGGAAAAGCCCAGCTTGTGAGCTCAGTGTTATGCATTTGATCCAGACAAGCTTCATTCCTGAATTTTTGTGAGATATCTTGTTGGGAGAACTGTTAATTGAACAAATGGTTCTCACTTCTCCTCTTCTTTTGTGAGAAGCACAAAGAACAGTGCAGGACCTTGGCCTGCCCAGTGCAGGAGATCAGATGGAAGGCTGATTTATTAAGTTAAGGATAGGCTGAATCCAGGGCCAAGAACTGGATTGCCAGGAATGAGCTGTTATATGATAGAGATCTGGGCATTATTTAGCAAATGGGGCTCTTGACAGGAATTCCAGCATCCAAACAAATCTTCTACTTTAAAATCCATACCAGTTTATGCCGTGGGATAGGGGCCTTAATTCTCCTTTCTCAAATGCCATAAGCTGTGCCCCAGATGGAGCCCACTGCATTAACATGAAGAGTGAGACAGATTTCCTTCTCTGAAATTAGGACATTTTTTCTGGAACTGCCAGTGCTGCGAGCAAGAGAGACAGGAGCAATTGTGTTGCTGTCAGCGGCGTCCCGCCAGGTAGCATTAACCTGGGAACAAAAGGAACAGTTAGAGCTGGCAGGGTGCTGGGCACTTATCCTGCTGCAACCTTGAGCTCTGGGGAAAAACAAGGGGAAAAAATGCTGTCCCTGTTTAGGGGTCAGAAATAAAAGCACTGAGAGAGACAGCGTGGTCTAATATGCCTCTAGGGGAGCTAAATGGTGTTAATTCAGCTTCCCAGGACAGCACTTGGAAGCAGCTTCTCTCCTCAATGCCTTAGCCAGGGTTGGGTAGCCAGGTCTCTGGCATTTTCATTTTTCTGGCCTCTCTTAAATATTGACATAGAAGTATCTAAATTATTACCAAAAGGCATTTTTCTTTGTGCGAAGATTACTTCAACAGAGAACTCCAGCTGACACCAGGATGGCATAGATGGTTCAGTTTCATGTGCAGGGTGGGGACAAGCCCCCAGCCTGCTTATCCTGATTAAAAGAAGCTGCTGGAAGCTGTAAACTCCTTTCCCATGACCAGGGAAGATGTTATGGAGCCCTGGGAGTGGGCAGTGGGAGAAAGGCAAACTGAACAGGGAAAAGCTGAAAACTGCAAGTCTCGTCTGTCCTTTGCAACGGGTGTCTTACTCTCTGGTAACTGCTCTGTGTATTTGCTGTCCTACCCTTACTCCCCCCTGCTCAGAGTGTCTTTGGAGGTTTTGACCATCCTCTGTCGCTGCGAGAATGTTGAGACGTCGGAGGGGGTCCCACTGTACGTAACAGGGGTTGCACAGGTAATAATCCTCCAGCTTCCTAACACCCTGTCTGACTGTTCATCCCTCTGTTTTGAGCAACAGCAGCAGCAGCAGCATAACATAAAAACTAATGGTTTTCTAATAGGACAGCTGAAATCTCCATACTCTCCTCTCCTTCCCTTTCTCCAGCACTTGCCCTGTGGCACTCCACAGTTAACAGGTAATGCAGACAGGTACATCCCTGGCAAATTCCAAATTCAGCATTGCTGTACCTAGCATTTGCTCCTGCTGTAACCTTTTCCTTGCCAGCACTGTCTCCATTGTGGGCTTGGGGGAGAGCAGAAGGGCATCTGCTTTTGTGTGGAGGCACAGGCAGGCCAGGTTGGATTCTCTACAGGATTTGGGACAGGTGGGAAGGCAGGTTTTGTGCCGTTTCAAAATTACAACTGTGCCTGGCTCTGCAGCGTTGGCTATGGATTCCCACTCAGCCCTTCTTCTTCCACATGGAGACACTGCCCATTTTGGATGTTGTCACCTCTGAAAGTACAGCACAGAGACCTTGGATGAGTTGCAGCACACAGGACTGGCATTATGAACCAGTAATGACTAAATATCCCTGTGAGCAGAACTAAGAAGCAGCACAATATGGAAATTAAATTCCAAGCCTTGATTAGGCTTTCAGAAGGCTGAAATCCTGCAGTATCTGATTAAAGCTGTGAACACATGGCAAAAAATGCCTGTGCATGTCCTGGACAGTGGGATGTGTTTTATCAGCTCCCAGTTTGCGTGCCAGTTTAATTAGGACAGTGGCCAAGGCAGGCATGAACTTGCAGGGATAGGTTTCAGCACTTCCAGCCAACCCTGGAGCAACTCAGCGTGCCTGCAGCAGCCCAGGGCAGCCCCTTCATGGTTCAGATGTTTGACCTGATGTTCACTGACATAAACTCTGCCCCGTGGCTCCCTGTCCTGACTCTTTCTGGCTTGTTATGGCTGACACGGGAGCCAGGCTTGGCTTCCTGAAACAGGACCTGCCATAGCCAAGGATGTCCCTTGTCTTACCAAATTGTGACCTGCAGATTGCTGGGACTGACCAAGGTACCTCAAGCCCACCTGGGGTGGCTGAGAAAGCTCTGGAGCTGCAGGATCTGTTCCTGGGTGCCTGATACTCTACAGGCGTGGCCATAAAGAACTGGAGACTCATTTCCATCTGCCTTTGTGTCACTGAAAAAATAGAGGAAGAGGTGAACCAGGTCAGGGTGTAGGTCTGTGTAGGGCTAACCCAGGGCTGCTTCTTCAGCATCAGTGTCAGGTTCTGCCAAGCACCAGCACCCGTGTGAGGTGGGTGGGAGCATCCCAGTTCTGTGCTGTGCTTTTAAACCAGTGACACCATCCCGTGCTGCCACAGCATTGGGCAGCGTGGCAAATGAGCCTCTGACAGAGGGCCCTTTGGGGTCCCAGTGCTGCAGCTTTTGGCCCCTCACTAGCCCAGCAGGAGGGAAAGGGTCACGGGATCATTTCCAGTCTGGATTCCAGCCTTTGCTGATAAATTGCCTTTAAGCATTATCTGAAAATCTGTTTCTTGGCCACAATGCCCTGTCTGTCTCCAGCCACAGATGTGGTCCCTTGGCTGCATTCTGTGCCTGTCTTGCATTACCTGTGATGAGTGCAGCAGGTAGCCCGGTGCAAGAGATGCAAAGGGAAGAGCTGAGTGTGTGTAACCTGGAAACGTGCAAATATTTTACGTTTTTTGGCAGGATTTCCCTAGAGATAATGACGTTACAGCCCAGGTGTGAGGACGTAGAGACGGCGGAGGGGGTAGCTATAACTGTCACAGGTGTGGCACAGGTACAGTAACTCCAAAACATCATTTCAGGAATGCATGTCTCTAACTTACATCTGGTTTTCCCCCTTAAGAGGTTGCTGTTGTCCAGGGAGAGAAGCCAACTGCTCTGGAATAAATCCTTGTACCAAACCACACTGTCTTTGTTGGTACAAACACACTCCAGCATGTTCTACGTGGTGAAGGGGGTTGTGACCTCTCCTCCTCTCCCCAAAATCATTTTTTTCTGCTGTCTCGTTTGTCCACGTGGCAAATGAGGTGCGTGGGGTTGACTTGATGTGTTTGTGGAATGCTGATGTGCTGTGGTGCCCTTGGAGCTGTGTGTGACCCCACAGGACTGACCCAAAACCTCCTGAGATGGTATTGAGCATTATATGCCTTTGGATTGTTATTGTTAGCACGTGGGCCTTGTATTTCTTCACGGTGAGTTAAAGCTTATAAAAAAGAACTTAGTCCCTCCAGGCACTAAAACTGGCGTGTGAAATTTTTGGCTGGAATTGAATTTTGATTCTCTCCAGCTTTCTTCAAATGTAAGAACCTGCTTTTGCTGCTCGTGGCAGCACACCAAAACCCTGCTCTTCTTGGAGTCTGAGGTCTGCTGCCCTGGTACAGTCTGTCCTTGGGGCCAGGTCCTGCCCTGGGGAGGATGCTGGGAGGGAAATGTTGTTAGTTTTTGAGGGAATTGGGCTCCTTGAATAGGTAGCTGCATGTTGTGATTGAAAGTTGCTCCTGACAGCTCATTCTGCAGTTGGGTGTACAAACCAAGAGTGGCTCTCAGTGCACACAGGGCTGTGGTCACCATGTGTCTGAGGCATGTCCAGGTGTGTTGTCACAGGACAAGTGGCTGCCACATTCCCTGTGGGGAGCTCTGCAGCCAAGGAGAGCTGCTGAGTGATGCAGTGATGTGACCAAAATCCCTCACAGAGCCAGCACCCTTGGTTTTAATTTTTCAGTACTTCATATCCATCTTTCAGTTAGTTTCCAGTTCTTTATGTCCATTTAGCTGCTAAGGTGTCACATAACCCCAGTGGTCTTTGCATGGTTGGCAAAATGTCTGCACCCATTTCTCCCTTCACACTCTTTTCCTAAATCTATAGGCTTTTTCTTCTGTATTTGGTGTTTCTCTGAAGCCACCGTTCCCTTTTGTCCTAGTTTTGGGAAATCTTTCCTGCAAAATGGTCTGGTAGCAGAGGGCTGGATCACCAGGTGCCTTGATTTAAAAATGTAGACCCCAGTTCATCTCATTCATGTTATTCTCTCTTCTCACTCTTCATTTTTTTCCACTGGCAGTTAATTTTAAAGCTGGGATCCAAGGAATTGCCACGTAGAAAGCAGCCTCAAGGCTGTTGGGGATGTGCATGGCAGAGGTTACCTTAATTCTGCAGAAGTACTTTTTGAGGCAAACTGTTTTTTCTTAAGGGCTTGAGCGGAAAAAAAGGGAAAAAAACCCAAACAAATTATTTCTAGAGAAACAGCTTTTAAAGTGTTTTCTGCAATGATAGAAGTGCTTAATGGGCATAAGGATGCTGTTCTTTTCTTCGGGAGGGATGTAATGAGTGCTCACCAGTAGCCTCCTTCCCGTGTTGGCTGGGTGCTGGGATGTGCTGGGATGCTGCTGCCTTAGGCCACGCTGGGCTCTGTATCCTTCTGTAGCATTTTCCTGAGCCTCCAGCTAATTGGATTCTCTGTGCTCACCCCTCGCTGCGAGTGCAGCTGCCTGGAGCAGGGTGCAACAGCATCGATCCTGCACACGGGGTTGCTGGATGGAGGCTCTCTGATCCCCTGCCAGCCCAGGGCTCTGCCTCTGATGGGAATGACATTTGAGTGTCGCAGTGCCCTGCCTGAAACCCTGCAAAACACGCCGAGCACAAATTGCTCAACTCTGGTTTCTTTTGTGCAGCCTTTGCTTTGGAGGTTGGGATCTGTATTCCATGCAGAGCCAGGCTCCCGTGGGCTGGCCAGGGCTCACCAGTGGAGGCTGGCTGGCTTTATCCAGAGGCTGAATCATTCCTTGCTCCTAAGTACCACAGGGATTCTCCTAATGAACATCCTGCCCTGTGCTCTGTCCTCCCCGCTGCTCCCGAGGGTGAGGATTGTTTGGAGAGGTGGAATTGCTGGCAGATGCTCACCATAAATGTCGCTGCTGAGTCTAATTGCTTTTGATACTTGCAAAAACCTCCTTTTTGCTGTGAGAGGAGCCTCGTGCAGGGCTCACGCTGCTGGGTGCAGCTCCAGAGCAGCTCTCCCAACTCCCCCTTGTGTGGGAAGAGCACACTGCTGGCCTGGGGTGTAGGGACAAGAAACCACTGTGGAATTGGCCCCGAAAGGATCCCAAGACGCTTTGGGGACAATGTGGAAGAGGATTGCTACACTTGCCTGAGGTTGTTTGACATTTTGACTGGGAGACCCAGTCTGGGAAGCAGCAATAGGAAATAGGCTCAGCCTGGGCTGGTGTTTCTTCACATTATGAGGGGCAGAGTTGTGGCAGGTGAGTTTTGGCCAGCTCACTGTTTCTAGCGTGGTCCACCTCCTGTCTCCTTAGAAGATGACAGTCAGTCCCAGTTGTTCTGCTCTCTGAGGGGAGTGCTGGGGCCAGGTCCTGGTGTTCAGCTCCAGAGGGATCATTTTGGATGCGTGGGCTGTCAGACAAGACTCCCAAGAAAGAGTTGTGTTGCTTTTGCAGCTGGAAGTGCTCTAGAAGGTATCAGGATGAGGTCTGTAGGCTGGGAATCCCTCAACAGGATGTGCTGGGACCCTCGGAGGGCCCCTGTGCAGCATCTGTGGCTTTGGAAGTCTCTGAGCCAGGTCTAGCCGAGGCCCTTGGGGCAGGACTCAGGGTGCCACCAGCTCCTCGTGGGACAGGAGGCACTGCCCAGCCCAGCGTGTCCATGAGAGGGTGCTGTAGGATCCAGAAAGCTGTGTGGCTGCTATGGGCCTGCTCCTTCTCTGGTGCTGCCAGGCACAGAATGTCCCTGTGCCCAGCCTTTGCCTGAGCCCTCAGACTGGACAGGGCCACCAGGAGCTGTCATCTTGTTGGGTTGCAGCTCCTCATAGCTGGGTGCTGTGGATCACAGATCTCCACTGCCTAACACACCCCACAGGGATTTGTAATTCACTTTGCCTTTAGAAAGCAGCCCTGTGGCCAGCAGGACCATCCTGAGACCCTGGCTTGGCTGCATTGGGGGTGCTTTTAGCCTGGCTCTGGCTGTGGGAGGTGAAAACATTGCTGGGGTGGCTGTGTCCCAGCTCTGAGGATCGTCACCAGACTGACCGTGTGGAGAACAGCCAAGTCCTGACCATGACACATTGGGGTCATTGCAAACGGTGTGTGGGAGCTCCCAGCTACAGGCAGGACAAACCAGTGGCCTTATTGTCTCATCTCTCCTTCCAGGGAACACTGAATGGAGGCCCTGTTCCCAAGCTGCTCCTTGGGATGGCTTCAGGGAGCACCCCCACACTGAGCTGCTGTCAGGGTTTGTCAGCAGCACAGAGAGCAGGGGCTCGCTGGCTGATCCAGTGGCCTGGCTCAGCGTGGTGACAGCTCAGCGTGGTCCCTTGGAGCATTGGTAGCACAGGGGCCTGACAGCCTGGTGGTGGTACTGCTGCTTCTGCTGCTGCTGCTGCTGCTGTTGGGTGCCTGCACCTCTTGGACAGACACCTTCAGCCCCTTGGTTCTGTCTCCTGTCTCTAGGTGAAGATAATGACCGAGAAGGAGCTCCTGGCTGTGGCCTGTGAGCAGTTCTTGGGGAAGAGCGTGCAGGATGTGAAGAACGTGGTCCTGCAGACACTGGAGGGACACCTGCGCTCCATCCTAGGTGTGGAGGGGCTCATCCCCTGGGGACATCTCGAGTGGCTTTGTCCCTTCTCAGCTGGCTGGTCCCAGCAGTATCACTGCCACCACGCAGCCACACGGGACCTTCCCCTGCTGCCTGCAGAGGTGGCATCTCCCCTCCAGCAGCTCGTTCTGCGTGGCTGGGCGTTGTGATAAATGAGTTTTCAGTGCCTGCAGTGAGAGATGTCTGAGTCCCCAAGGGCCACAGATAGCACGTGTGGGTGATGGTTGCACTTGTGAGACTGAGATGTTGGTGCCACTGCTGGGGCAGAGGATTACACCCTCTGTGCCCAGGCCTGAAGAGATTAGGGACAACAAGGATGTTGCTAAGCTTAGACCCACATTTTTGTGTGTTACCTGTTCCAAATAAAGTGCTTCACCTTCTTCCCCTGTGCAGGTACCCTGACAGTGGAGCAGATCTACCAGGACAGGGACCAGTTTGCCAAGCTGGTGCGGGAGGTGGCAGCTCCCGACGTGGGTCGCATGGGGATCGAGATCCTGAGTTTCACCATCAAGGTACGCCCAGATGTTGGGCACTGCACTCTGGGCAGAGCTGTAGGAGCAGCAGGAGAGAGCCTGGCCCTGAGTCCCCTGCTGCAGCTGGAAGGCTCCAGGCTGACAGCCCGTCCCAGCCTTCCGGGAGTTTCCATGACAGCCGCCACAGCATGTCCTGTATCCAGGCAGCTGGGCCAAGAGCACCAAGGGTAGCTGCCTCTGTAAACAGGCTCGTGGAGAGAGCTGGCTAATAATCCAGGCTTCTGGGAGTGAGGGAAGATGTCGGGATGGCCTTTTTCTCCCTGCCCTCCCTGTTTGTTTGGAGCAGCTGACATGGCATGTTCTGACCCCGGCCTGACCGCACTGAGCTTCAATGGGAAAGGGAGCAAGATGCAGTCACTCATTTGAAGTGGTTATGACTTATCTCCCCTCCCCAGGATGTCTATGATAAAGTGGATTACCTGAGCTCCCTGGGGAAGACTCAGATTGCAGCTGTCCAAAGGGATGCAGACATTGGAGTGGCAGAAGCCGAGCGGGATGCTGGCATTCGGGTGAGTCCAGAGGCATGCTGGGCTTCCCTGGAGCAGCCTCTTCTGCTCCAACTGCACGCCCTGGAGCTCTGCTCTCTGTTCCCTCTCTGCAGGAGGCAGAGTGCAAGAAAGAAATGCTGGATGTCAAGTTCATGGCAGATACCAAAATAGCAGATTCCAAACGGGCTTTTGAGTTGCAGAAAGCTGCCTTCACTGAAGAGGTCAACATTAAGGTGAGACTATCCCACAGCCCTCTACTGTTCCCTGACTCCTTGGAGGGTCTATGATGGTGTTGGTGGCTCTGGGACTTGTCAGCTTCCTCTTCCTGCATCTGTTAGGAGAGCTGGAGGTGGAGAACCCAGGCCTGTGTGTCACTGTGAGCTCCTTGCAGTAGACTCCTCTCCTGTTTGCGGATATTCGGTGGGACTAGGAGAAGAGGAAAGGTTGAACCTGGAGCTGGTTGGGCTCAAGGGCTGTGGGAAGAATGCACAGGGAAGGACAGCACTGAGGAGTGGGATGTCACCCCTGGGAAGAGGTTCAATAGCAGGAGTTGTATCTGGTTTCGGGGTCCTTATGTCTGCACACAGGAATTCCTGGCCCAGACCCCTCTTCTCTCCCCCGTGTGCAGACTGCAGAGGCCCAGCTGGCCTACGAGCTCCAGAGCGCCCGGGAGCAGCAGAAGATCCGTCAGGAGGAGATTGAGATCGAGGTGGTGGAGCGCAAGAAGCAGATCGAGGTGGAGGAGAAGGAGGTGGTGCGGATGGAGAAGGAGCTGATGGCCACCGTGAAGCAGCCGGCCGAGGCCGAAGCCTATCGCATCCAGCAGGTCGCCGAGGGCGAGAAGTGAGTGAGCCCTGCCCTGGGCTGGGCAGGTGGGAGCAGAGTGCTGCCCTGAGCCCCAGCTCCTGGGCTCTCTGCAGGGATCCAGGCTGCTGCAGGGCTGCGTTTCCCTTTCCAGGGTGAAGCAAATCCTCCTTGCTCAGGCGGAGGCGGAAAAGATCCGCAAGATAGGAGAGGCCGAGGCTTTTGTGATCGAGGCTGTCGGGATGGCAGAGGCTGAGGGGTTGAAGCTGAAAGCAGAAGCACTCCAGAAGTATGGAGAGGCTGCCCAGCTGGCTCTAGTGCTGGATGCACTGCCTGAGGTGAGGAGGGAGCAGCTTTCCCCTGCTCCAGGTGGGTCGGGGGAGTTCCCAGACTGGGCCAGGTCTCCTGGAGGAACAGCAAGGCCCTGAAGGGACCTTTCCCAGCGATCATTCCCTTGACTCTGTGCTCATCCCTGCTTCCCCAGATCGCTGCCGCAGTGTCTGCTCCCCTCTCCAAAGTGGATGAGATCGTTATTCTCAGCGGAGACAAAGGCAGCGCCACGTTCGATATGAACCGTCTCCTGGCGGAGATCCCCGCCTCCGTGCGTGCCATCACTGGTGTGGATCTCACAAAGGTGAGCTGGGCACTGGCAGCTGGCAATGCCAGCAGCTCCCGGGGCACAGGGACCTGCCTGGAAGCTTTCAGCCTCCCAGGGGGCCTCTCCTTCCCCAGCCCTGACCACCGCAGAGTGCAGGAAGCTCCCTGCCTCCCCCTCCTGCAGCCCTAACAGCTTCTCTCTTCCCCTCCTGCAGCTTCCCCTGTTCCAGAAAGCCACCGAGGCCAAGGAATGAGGTTGGCCAACCCAAAGCTAGTGAAGATCACTCCCTGTTATGCACTCAGACATCAACTGCCTTCGACACATGGGAATTCCTTTTATATCAAAGACAATCCAAGTCTCGTTTATAACTGGTGCCTTATTTTGTAGGGCCAGAAAGATGCATGTCCTGTCTGCTGCTCTTTTTATTCCAAGGCTGGGAGAGGATTTATTTTCTAATTAACTTTGTGTTGTCTCAGGCCAATCCCATCCCCAGCTATGACTGGCAGCTTGTCTGGTGTTGCAGTCCCGGTGCCTTGCTGTTCTCTGCCCTGGGGTGAACACCCAGGGCTTGGAGCAGAGGCTTGGGATGGGGAGCTTTAGGAAGAGAACCAGGACCTCCCTCCCCTGGGAGGGCTCCTTGCCCTCTCTCAGTGACCCTCCTGGGCACTGTCCCAGCCCTGCCTCTGCCCACAGCCGTCCCTGTGGCTGGCTGTCCCTGTCCCTGTGTCACTCCCAGGGCCCCCGCAGTGCCAGCAGCCCTGCCCAGGCTGGGTGGGTGGCAGTCACCCCCCCAGGAAGGTGACAATCCAGCACTAGCAGTGGGTGCTGTCCTCTCCCATGCTGGTTCCTCTTGGGGAATTTTCCTCACAGGATCTGGAGCAGGGAGAGCTTCATGGGGCAGAGGAAGCCCAGCTCAGCCCTGGTGAGGTCCCACCACCAGGAATACCAAAAAGTAGCTCTGTGCCAAAGCCACCCATCCCCTGAGAGGGCAGTGAAGCCACTGTGGCTGCTGTCCCCTGGAGCTGTGGCACCTCCCAACCCCCCAACTCATCAAGCAGAGTGGTCAGAGGTGGGTGGGGGACCAGCAGGGCACTGAGGTGGGGACAGGCTCCTCCAGCACAGCCTGTACAGCTGCCCCTGCCTCCCTCCCTCCCCCTGCCTCTTATGGCCAGTGGCTTTGCTGCCTTGTGACAATGTGAAAGAGGTTGTCCCCTGTGTGTCCCCTTCCTCCCCACAGTGCCACCGCGGCCCTGTGCTGGCCCGTGCCCCTTCCCTGCCCGTCTCGATGCCTCAGTGTGCTCAGTGTGCCTGGCACAGCCAGACCCGTGTGTGAAGTCAGCCTGGCACTGCTGAGGGCTGGTGGCGTTCGGGGGTCCTGCACCCACAGCTCAGTGGGTGCCATAGGGCGGGGACAGGTCCCTCCCGGCGCAGTCCTTTGCCAGGGGTGACCCGTGGCGGGTGGGCGGCTGCTGCGGGCCCCCCCGTGCCCTCCCTGCCGCCGGGGCCGGGGGGAGCGGCGTTATCAGCCCCCGGCTTGCGCTGGCCCGCGGGCGGCGGGCGCGGCT
>VZTG01009773.1:141824-183876 GCA_013397845.1 Melanocharis versteri | reverse complement strand
CCCCCACCATTGTCCTTCCCGGGTGTCCCCTCCCCCCGCCCGCTGAGGCATCCCCGGTGTGGCGACCCGCCTCCTGTCGCGACACCCGCCGCCTGTCGCGACTCCCGCTCCCGCCCCGCCTCCCCGGGAGCTCCCAGGCCCCCCGGTAGCCCCGGCGCCCTCGTTAGCTGTCCCTGGGTACCGCGCACACGGCCCGGGATCGCGATAGTGCGTCAGCCATCGCGACACAAGTGCCGTCAGGGGGAAGGGGGGGTTGCGGTCGCAGTGCGAGCACATCCTTTGTGTGATTCTTTCCCAAGAAAAGTGTCTTTTTGCAAGAGAATCGCAGGCTGGTTTGGGCTGGAAGGGACCTTAAAGCCCATCTTTCCCATGGGCAGGGAGCAGGTATCGTCAGTAAATCGTCCGTCGTTTTTATTCCCTACCAACCAATTTTCAAGTGTCTAAAGAAAAGAAGAAGAAGAAAACTGCAGAGCTGGACTCCTCTGTTCTCAGTCCACTCGTGCAGCAAAGTGCTGAGATGATTTTGGTTCTGCAGCGTGTGAACCTCCTCGACCAACACCTGCGAGGGCTCACAGACATCTCTCACCCTCGCTTGGTATCACTGGGTACAAGTTTAGGGTAAATCACAGATGCAGATTGATTAGTTCAACCAGAATTTGTTCTGCTCACTTCTTACTACAGTCCTTAATTTTTCCGTAGTCACGTTCTCAAGAAAATATAAGTTTATCTGGAAAACTTTTTGCAGCAATACTTTTTTCCTCTCTATTGCACAAACCCGGTTCTTTGTTGCTCCGGTCGCTGCGGGAGAGGAGGGAGCTGGGAGCTCTCAGGAGATGAGGTTGGGTTCCTAAGTGATGTCATTTGTGCTGGAGCAACGGTGGTGACTTTGTGATGGAATAAATCCTCCTGGACGTGTCGGGGCTTTGTGATTGTGTGTGTGTGCACTGTGGAAACTTCGTCTGATTCAGCAGCCGGCTGAGAAAATTCCGTGCTCGCTGCTCCATAGGCAGCGAGGGAATAGAGTGATGAGAGTTGCATTTTCCTTTCAGCCTATTTATTTCTGATCAGGGCTTTTTTCAGCTTTGAGAATTTGAGCTTGTTAGAGTCTGTGCATTTAAGTGGGTGCATAAAGCAGTGGGGAAAGATGATGTTCAAGAGTCTTACAGGTATTGAAGGTGGAGAGAGCAGAGTTGTGCAGCCAGCAGCAGAGTGAAGGATTCAGGGAGAGCGTTCATGTGAGTCTGATGTCCTGTAAAGCCAGTCCAGAGGGTCTGGAAGCTTGGAGGGGAAAAGCAGTGATAGCAGAAAGCAAACTTGAAAGCTAAATGCACTCACTATTAATTTTCAGCAGAGAGGAAGGTTTGGATCAAAAGCGAGCAAGAGTCAGAGGGTGAGGTTTGCAATTAGCACAGAATCTAAGCTTTCATAGAGAAATGCTTCCATAAAAGAAAGGCTATTTATTTTCCAGATGATATTTACGCAGGGTAGAATTTCTGAGGTGAAGAAATGAGAATTGCCCCTTGTCTGGGGGAGCACAGGTCGAGCAGGAGCTGGAAGAGGAGTTGATGAATTGGCTGTAATTCAGAGGCATCGCTTCAAATATTTTCAATATTTCTGAACTATTTTAAGAAGCTGTATTGAATTCCAGCCCAACCAGCCTGATGGTCTGGAGAGAGGAAGGATGTGTATTGCTGGAGCAAGAATTAAGCAAAAATAGATAAATCTGACATAATGGATGACAAGGGAAAGCTGATTGCTGAAAGATGCTGGCATGCTCTGTTTTTGCATGCTTGGCATATATTCTGTTGTGTTACATGGCTTTTGAAGTGTAAAAAAAAAAGAAAGAAATCTCATTTTGTGCTGAGATAAAAGAAGAGGCAGGTGCTTAAATTCTGTTAAGGATCAGCTTTGATACTGACATGAAGTAGTGACCTCGCTTGCATTTACCCCCCTGTTTTTTTGTGAACTTCTCAATTGAATAAATAATTCACTTAGCACCAAATAAATGCCATTTAATAAGATGGTATTTTTGATCCCCTTTCACTTCACATTGCGAACAGTTTCACACTTTTTCAGCTTGAGCACAGCCTGGGGTGCTATTTCTGTTAATAACATTAAAAATATGTTGGAGAATGTCCACATAGTATTGTTTTTTCTCCAAATGTGAAATTAAGGAACTGTTGTGTTCTCTGCAGCTTGGATATTTGCCTTCATTTAAGCCTTATTTGTATTTGTTTCAAGTTGTCCTCTGATAGATAAGCTTTTATATCTATGTTTGCTTCTGGGAACTGTTACCAGATCAAGAGGAGAAGTAAGGATTTTTGTCAAGGACTGAAGTATCTCTATTTCCTAGAAGCTCACACAATGTGCAGGAGCCTCAGCTTGTGTCCTCTCCTGCACTTGCTCAAATGCCTGGATATGGGATAGAAACTTTTATCAGTGTTTCCAGTGCAATATTTTAGTTTTGCACGTTGGTTTGTCCATTCATTTTTACTTTTCTTCATTTTCGACCATGACTTGTTACTGGCCAGCACATGGAGATGGGGAGAGGAAGAAGTAAAAAGTTTTGCCTTCACTGGCCCCACCACAAAAACCTCCATCACCAAAACATTTTATATCCTGTATATTCCTGGCTCACTCATCTTCAGTGGGGAGAGTCACAGATTTATGAAGTGAGAGATGAAGTAACTTGCAGGATTCTAGGATTTGTGGAGTTGCTAAATACACCACCATGAATGTAGCCACAGCCTGATTTGAGTTATTTAACAGCTGATCAGCACTTCTAAATAATTGCTTTGAGAACATGTAGTTCACTGAAATGCTACACCCAGCAGGTGAGTAACAGGTCACTCTGTTGTGTACTACACTGTATCCAGGGCCTGCTGACTCTTCACAGGCTGTTTGGGGTTAAGGTGCCCCTGAGGATGAGTAAAGGTTACACAATTTTCTACATTTGTAATGAGTCTATCACCCCACCCTTTCCAATTTTCACCATTTGAAACGTTTAAACAATTTTGAACGTTCTCAAACTAGGAAGTGAAGTGAGTAATTGAATTTTTTATTCCTTGTGTGGTATGCCACATTCCCATTTTCCCATTGTATTTTGTGACTCGTGTTAAAATCTTCACCACACAGATCTTGGAGCAATTTTTTCTTTTAATTGCGGATCGTTACTTTGGCTGTGAATGCTAAAATGAGTTTGTCACATTATTCATCTTGCTTCTTTCAAAAAAAAGAAGCTTTCCAAATACTGATTGAGGAACAGAGCTCCTGAACAGGCATTCTGCTGGCTGACATCCAGAAAAGTTTTTCTAAACTCTACCCAAAGATATTTTTCCAAGGGGTTGTATTCTTTCAAAAGCTGATTTTACTGTCCAAGCAGGGCATAGCTTGACCTGTACCTGGAGCTGACACAAACCTCTGTGTTCATGTGCTGCTGGTTTCTAGGTTTTTAGTAGTTTGATTTAAATGGACACTTAAAAAACCAGCAGCTGTAGCTCATGGCTGATCCAACTTCATAGATCCTATAGGTCCCTTTTCCTTATTTCAGCACGTTCTGTCTGGGTGTCTGTCCATGCCTCCCCACTCATTTTGTATTTGTTCTGTTGTTGCTATAATTATTCCCCCATTGTGCTTAGGAATTATGCTTTGTTTATATATTCCCAGTTGCTTAACTTGTTTATGCCGTGTGTGAAGATTAGTCCCAAGTTTCCAGGGTTTGTGAGGAAAATGGTGATATTTCATTCTTGGAATAATTTCTCAGGAATGCAGCTTGGCTGCAGCGTGGATTTGGTAGGGAATAGTGGGGGTGTAGCACTTGGGGATAAAAACTGGGAAAGATTTTTCGTGTGAAATCCCAAGTCCCATGCAGGGATTCTGGAGTGCTTGGAATGCGTGGAGCACTGGGATGTTGATGTATTTAGAGATAACTGCACTTCTCTGGGCTTTTAAATAGATGCATTGATGGGTGTGCTAGGGGGAAATGTGTTAGAAAACAGGCTCTCTGTAAATGCAACGTGTCTGAGACAAACCTTTAAGTACAATTCTGCTGAATTAGGTGGCAGATCCTGCCTGCAGCAGGTGTGGGTCCTGTGGGATCTTCGGTGGGCAGCGAGTGCGAACATTTAATTTCTTACGGTGCCTGTAGTAAAGGTGATGTAGAAAAGGTGAACCATGGAAGTGCAGCTATTTTTGGTATTAAAGGAAAAAAAAAAGCAGTCAAAAAACGATCTACTAAGTGATACATTGCTGACGTCTGTAGTGCAGCCAACCCAATTAAGGTGCCGTATATTGTTTCCAGCAGGATTCTGATTGTTTCTAATTTGGGAACCACGCGAGAGCAAGTGGAAATAGGTGAAACGCAGTGCTCTGCTCTTCACAGTGGATCTAGCATCCAGTTGTGCTCTCTAATTTCCCTCCTCATACCAGGACAATCTGCCTGGCCTGGCTAAGGTGGGAGCCACATGCAAAAATTTAAAATTCCTACGTGTTTTTGTTGGTAAAATATCACATAAAGTCAGTGTTGAGCGCTGTGGATTCTTTTCTCATTTCCTGGCCCCCAGCATATCCTCTGCTGTATCCTGCTGTCCCTCTCCTTGCCTTCATGTTGTTAAACTTGGAGTGTGCATGTTGGAGGATGTGTGCCTCACAGTCCTGCCCTTTCCTGTGGCTGTCCCTTGCCACTCATTTTGTTCCTCTCTGTGAGCAGTTTCTGCATGGAAAACACTTTGAAAAATATGGTAAGGTGACTGTCTTGAGCCCATACCTCATAATATATGTATGTATGTACAGATATAGTTTAAATTCTGTTGGATGGAAATAGCATTGTATGAACCTTTTTCAAAAAATTATGCAGATGCTCCCACTCTCCGAAGTAAACTTCCTCCTCTGCTTATCTTTTTTTAAACCTGCAATGAAAAACAGCATGTCTTCTTAACATCTGGAAAGGGGAGCCCTTCATGCCTGCTTTATATTCTTTTATCCAGCATTGTTCTTCGCTCATCCTTCTGTTCTGGCACTGGTTTTCTTAGTTTTTTGTCTTCTAAGCTGGAGGAATGTCATGTGCTTTGGCTTTGTTGTGGACAGGGAAAATTAGGGATTTGCTCGCCCTTGTCTTCCAGCTCATCACTGTGTTCTGATTCTGGGTTGGTTTTTATTTTCTTCAGCTACAGCAAAGCCCTCAGCTTTTGCCTCGAATGGGTGGTGTGTTCCTGGAGCTGGTAATTCGTGCATCCCTTGACTTTAAATTGTTCACAGCTCTGCTGAGCATTTGTGAATGAGCGTGGAGGAAAATCAATATGTGAAAAAGCTCAGAGTAGGGGAGGGAAAACAGCTCTTCCAGCACCTTTTCCTGGTCACACCATTGCCTGATTTAGTTTTTGTGTCTGTGAACTCTTTGGTGTTTAAATTTAGAAATGGATTGTTTTGGAACAAGTCACTTTTAAGATCGTTTCCAGGAGATTTGTGTGTAATTTAATCCCATTCAGGTTTGCTGCTCTCTGATCTGCTTGTTCTGCAGGACTTCAGGTTCTCTGTTTCCCTGTACCTCTCCCACTATATTCTACAAATCTGTTGGGGTTTTTTTCCAGTCAGAACTGCAGCAGCATTTATGAATCCTTTTATACCTTTTCTGTTCCCTGTTTCTATTCATTGACAAGGTGGTGGTTGTTATAATAACCTGGAGGTTTAAAAAATGTAACTTCAGTGTCTCTGAAGGATCTCGTTAGTGATTATTATTCAAATACTCTAGAAATTGAATGTGTGTACTTTAGAAATTAGCCTGAATAATATATTTAGTATTTCTGCTGTATATTCTCTTACATTTACTATTAATTTCCAGCACTGCTTGGTTTGATATTTCAGGGCTTCTTTTTACTTAGAGCTTATCGATGAGTGAAGTTGCTGATGAAGAACCAAAAAAAAAATCTTCTCAAAATGTGACAGTCCAACATCTCAACCACTTGAATTTAAGTTGAGACAGGAAAGAATTAAGATTTTTCCATACTTCCATCTAGTGTGCATGAGGGAAATTGCATCCATGGCTAAAATCCCAGCCATTCTCCTAGCAGTTCCAGTTGGGCAAGGATCATCTCATCCACTGGTCTTTGTTAAGCAGTTACTGCTGATGAACTGACTGGTTTGAGATCCAAGTATTTATGTGGTGGTAACTTTGTGATGTCCATAAAATGGTGACATGTGAAGTTTGAGAAAAAAATCACTTTTCACCATGTGGTGTTCGTGCTCTCCTTCACTGTGTTCTGCTCTATTTACTTGTCACTCCGTGCTAGGATTTCAGCTGCTTGATTTATGAATTACTGCTATTGAAATAAAATTAAAGTGGCTGTTCAGTTATTTAAGAGCCAATTAAATCTGATTTTATTCTGATGTAACATTTCCAGTGAAAGGGCATAAAACACAGTCTGTGGGGGAAAGTTAGATCTAAAAATGGTTAGTGTTTATTTTTTATAATCTGTCCTTCCGACAGCTTGACTTGGCAAATAAAATCCTTTGCAATCTCACAGCAGTGATTGCAGATGTTAGAAGTTGCTCTGTATAAGAAAATAAAATGGGTTTGGTGCTTTCAGTGATCCTGTATAAACCTTCAGCTGTGGCTGCTGGTTGGAGAACGTATCCAGCCAGGAGAAAGGAATTTGCAAAGCTTTTGGAGAATATAATTTATTTACCAGCCTTTGGTGACTTTGAAAGGTGGAAACAAAGGGTCTTTTGGGACGAACATTTCTCAAATCATGGGCTGTGCTGTCCTGAGGGATCAATGTTAGAATTAGTTGAGTTTCCAGTATCAGATTGTGCTAATTACTGCGAGGTCCCCACTCACAGGGGACACTCAGGACGAGATGCTTTGAGAAGTGCAGCCCAAGAATCTCGTTCATGCCCGGACAGGGATGGGTCATTTGTGTTGTACTGGAGAGCCAAATTCACTCTTAAAAATCTGCTGGGGCTTGGACACTCCAAAAAACTAGAGTCACCAGAAAATACCCTGCCAAGACTTGTAGTCCTGAGTTTAAAAAGCAATAAATACAGCAAGTGGAGAATGAGCAGGTACTTTTCATTACGTGTGGCAATTAAAATGTGTCTCTTGGTAGTGGTATTTCTTATTAGGGGAAATGACAGAGTCAATCCCAGTTTTATTCTGACAATTTCACACTGTACACGATGTCTTCTGTGGGCATGGAGAGTGCTGGCTGAGCCTGTTTCGATATGAAGAGCCTGGTTTGCCTTATTTTTTTATTAGAAATAAATCATATTGATGCGGATGTAATTTTATTTGTGACTAGACAAGCCTGCACTAGCCAGCTCTCAGGTTTGTGGCGTCTGTCTCCAACAAGATCATAGATACGGAGAAAATGATTTATTTTAGTATCCAATGCTGAGATAAAACTCTGGTTTTGTGCAGATGGCACTGAAAGGATAACACATAGCTCGGACAAATTTGTATAAACCACCATATATTTCTACCAGAATCCAAATCTTCAGTACATCTGTAATATTGAGGTTTATATTTTTGTACTAAACTGGGGGTTTTTTTGGTGTATAGGATTAATTGCTGGGTGTAGGGGTTGGTGGGGATGGTGTACTCTGGTCTGGCTGCTCTGTGCATCTTGGAGGGTCCTTCCTGCCCATCCTGGCACTCCAAAGAGCTGTTGGGAATTGTCTGCTTGATATTGGAGAATGCTTTGGGGTTTTGGGGTGGAAAACATTCAGGAGCGTGAGGATGCAGAGCGTTTTTGGAGGGGGTTGGAGGTGGCACAGGTGTTTGGGAGGGACCTGCTCCTCCCTTAAAGGCTTTTAGAGAACACTTCAGTAGAGCACAATCAAATTCTGATCGTGGCACTAATTCTAAATAAGTGTTTGCTAAACAACGTTAATGGATTTAAAATGTTTTTAGGAATAGTTATTAGTCCTTCAGTCTCGTATGGTGAAGGGAGTTTTGTCTCGATGGGGGGCTGCCATTTTAATGCTTCCTGGCAGGAGGCCTATTTTGATCATGCAAATTAGGTTGGAAAAAGTAGGCTAAGCCATTAAAAAGTAGGAGAGATCATGAAATTTTAAATTTTTTAAGGTGACTGTTTTTCTAATTATTAACATTTTTGTTATCATCGTTCTCATGTGTCACTTCATTTCCCTTAATTCTCCTGTCCTCATCCCTTAACTCTGACAGCCTCAGTGCTGTTTGCTCTTGCATCCACCACTCCAAATGGAAGCCTCAGTCCATTGGCTATTTTATTCCCAGCAAGGTGCTTGGAAATACTGCCACGTGGTGTGTTTTGTTGTATAATTAGAAATGCAGATCCAGGCTTTTTTTCTTGCGCCGTGGTTAATTTTTTCCTATTCTGTTAACGTTAATGGGGACTGAAGGTTAAACTTACGTAAACTCCGGATATTTGCAGGGTTCTTGCTGGCGAGGGAATTCTTTCTGGGAGGTGGGGAAGGGGCACATGGGTGAGGACTGGGGGCAGTGTCCAGAGAAGGTTGGATCTCAGGTGGGAAGACACTGGGGATTTTCACCAAGATCTCATCAAGATTTCATCTTCCCCACCAGTTTCTGGGCAGGAGGATGGGGTGATACAGCACTGATGGAACCCAGGGTCCCTCTGGGGGTGTGGGGAAGAGCCCCCTGCTCCCCCCACAAGCCACGTGGATCCTGCATCCTGCAGGAATGCTGCAGCCCATCCCTCACACCCCGCTCCTCCAGGCAAAATAACTGCCTTGGTGCCCATAGGCTTGCAAGCTTCATTTAACCCTATTAATTTTTAATAGAAAATTAATATTAAGCCAGCATACTTCGAGCATGGCTTTGCCTGTGCCCTGAAAGACCCTCAGCTCGTGTTTGCTTTGGAGTGTTGGATCCTGCAGGAGCAAGACCCTCCTGGAGCAGTATGGGGCTAGGAGCAGAGGGATGCTGTCACCTTCAGCAAGTCCAGTAGCAGTGCCCTGTTCCACCTCAGTGGTCACAAATGTTGGTTGGATTTCAAATGTCTCTCTCTAAAAGGGTTGTTGGGTGCACCATGCATGGATAAATGGAGAGGAACTGGGCAATTCCAGCTAAAAATGTGCAAGGAATGTATTTGTGTCAATTATCACCACGCTGGCCTGACTGGAGTCTGATGGAAAATGGCAGCAGTTGGATACCAGTTTTACAAGGACTTCAGTAAATATTAATTTATGCGATTTAGGGGTGATGTTGTGCAAAAAAAAGCGTATTTTTAATCGCCATTTTCAGCTTTGCTAAAGTTGATGTTCTGCAGCCTCCAGAGCAGTAAACTTGAAACAGGAAGGTCGACTCTTGGAGCTGATGGTATCTTTGTCCTTAAGAGAGATTCTGGGAAAGTAAGCTGCATTCCTTAGCTCTTGCAACCCTTTTTAATTGTTTTTTCTCACAACCTTAGCCTGATCTTATCACCTAAGTAATTGTTGCATCATATTTGCTTTATTCTCCCTACTGGGAAGTCAGATAATTGCTTCATACCTTTTAATGGAAAGTGTTTGGGAAGCCTGTTACCTCCAGGACGTAAATGAGCAGTGCAGCAACTATTGCAACAGTTGCATTTACCCATTTTTCTGAAGCTGGATGGGAATCCAGCAGGAGAAGGCTTGGATGGCTGGCACCTTCTCTAGAATTGAGAAGCAGCCATAAAGTTACTTGGTGTTTTAAGCCCCATCATGAAAGTGAAGCTGCCAGCTCTGCTGTGCCTCGTGTTTGGGTATATTTCATCTGCGGGAATATTCAGCCAGACTTTTCCTTATGAAGTAGTATTGTAGGGTATTAATTATTCATAGTCAGTTTAATTCTTCTTTCTTGCATATTTAATTGTAATAGCATGCTGTATGTCACAGTGATTTCCCAGAAGTACTGTACACCAAAGGCAAGCCATTCAGGTATATAGACTTAAATACGTCCTTGCTAATCTTTGTTGTTTAATTTTGGAGCAGAATGGGATATTATCAGATGTTTCTTGCAGAGAAACAATTATGCAAAATCATGATTTCGCTTAATCTTTTCAGCTGAAATTTTCGAGCTGAAATAGCTGGTTTGATTTCCACTGATGACGTTTACGTTGTCTTGCTTATTTTATGAGGAAAAAATGCTTAATGGGAGGGAGGACGTGACTTTTGTTTTCTTCTCTGAAGCGGGGGAGCCTTTATCAAAGACTTTCAAAGTGTCAATCGATTCCTTGCAGAAGATGAAGGAAGGGAATAAGATTTTTATTGAGTTTTTTTCAGTGATCAGAATAGCAATGCCAAATGCTTGTGTGATTAAGATTTTTTTAAACATTTTTTTTTAACGACTGGGATGGGCTCTTAGTGCTTGATGTGAGAAAATATTGGAGGCACAGGAACTGCAAATGCATTCACAATTTGATTTGCATTACTCTCCTTCCAGAGCTGTTTCACGCTTGTGAGACACTTGGTGAAGCCGAATCCCTCGTGTTTGGAGAGCAGGATTGTTCTCGGAGATTTACCGTAGGAGTTTAAACTTCTGAAAAATCTGTTTACAATGTGTCTGAACTGGAGCATAGAGGACACAGTAGAGACTGTTATCTGTTTACTGCTCAGATAAGGAGGTGGAATAGATTGCTGGCCTGTTCCTGAACTCTGCTTAATGAATGGTTGCTAGGCAAATTGCATCTCAATCAGCTTAATCCTCAAGATGTCATTTACAGGTCTGCTCTTTGTGAGGGCCAGAACCGTGCGCTTTCAAACTGCACAGGCCAGAAATTGCTAGCAAAGCAGCTTAGAATAGCTTGTTCAAAAATTCAGTGTACATGTGCTGCTGAGCTGCCCAATTTAAAGTGCCTGTTGTCGCAGGGCCGTCACTGCCTGGCCATGCGCGAGATGAGGCGTGCGGTGATAGACAGGAGGCAGCAGCATCCTTAGCACCGTTTCTGGATCAGCACAGCCCACACCACCACGTTTTGGCACTGGATTAACGTGAAAGAAAGCGTTTCTAAATGGGGACCGCACTGCTGACGTGATGAAAGGTATTTCTGCTTTGGCTGAGTGCGCTCGCAGCCGGGCGTGATGTTGGGGTGCGTACGTGGGACATGGTTAACAGGTGGAAATGGGAGGTGGTGTCACCTGGCACGGGACAGGGAGCTGGGGCTGGCCTCGGTGAGAGAGCTGTAGTCAGGAGAGGGCACAGGCAGGTTGTGTGAAAGCTCCATCCTGCCTCTGGAACATTGGACTTTCTCCCGCGGCATCAGGTGAGAGCCAATTAATTGCATATGCTGGCATGTGGGATGCCCACATACATCAGGCTCATGGTTTAGTCCAAAGGAAAAAGTTTCCTAATATAGTTAAGCTTTAACAGTCCCTTTGTGAAGAAAGATAACAAGATACTTGTTTTTATTGGTTTCCCATGACAGCGATTAATCTTGTTGCGGGCAGCGCATTGTTCTTTGCATGGCTACACCTTCCTTTCCTTTGAAATACATCCTCTGAGTGCTGTGTGTCGTGACACCAAATGCTCTAAAGGCAAACTGGAAAAGGCTGGACTTGTTGAATACATAAGACATTTTACAAATGTTCATGGTCACCTTTTGCTGATACGAAATGTCCTTCACGTGACACGGTTATTAAAAATACAGGTGTGAGCGTAGTGAGTGAACTTCGCAGTGCTTGCATAGTTGGGATGTGTGCAGCTTTTGTGTTATTCAGAAATACTGTTTTTTTCAGGAAAAGATGGCATTAAAACATTGAGAGGCTCTCCAAATAAAACATAAATAAAATATTCCACCTCAGTCACAGGCAAAATGACAGTGGTGCTTGCGTCTCTATGCTGTGGATGGGAAGAGGGCTGTCGAACAGAAGACTTTGTGATCAGAGAGTGCTTTTCATGCAAATGAAGATTTTATTACATGCTGCTGAATCAGGGGCTTGTGTAGCGAGAACAGCACAGAAGTGATAAGATCACTTTGTCATAGCTTGAAATTTTGCCCAGCGTGTCTTTCAGATTGCTGAAACGGGCAAGAAACACTCTTGTTAAGGGCACAGCAGTAACTGATACAATATTTGGGGGGTAGGGCTGTTGTTTCGTGGTAGGGTCTGTCTGCAGGGTTCTGCCACGTGTCCGCAGCCCTGATTGCAAAGCAAGGAGGAACTGCAACCTGTAGGTCACCCTGTGTAGCAGCAAAGTCCTAAAAGCTCCTGTTCCTGATGGGATCCCTGTTCTGCTCTGGGTGAGTGGGTACGGAATCTCCTCTCTGCTGCAAGCCAGGAGCTGTTAGCACTGATCAGAGCAGAGTTGTCCATCCTTTTGGGTGGGATAGCCTGTGTTGCTTATTCCCAGGTCGTGCACATGCCGTGGGGCTGTATTTTGCTGCAGAAGTCACCCATCCAGAACTGCCTCTGTTGGGTTTTCCTTTTGCATTTGTTAGCTAATATCATCTTCCCGATGTCCTTTCTTTCATGGTTAGAACCGGTTTGGTTTAATGAGGGCTGTTGTTGCCAACAGGGGAGTGGATATGTGTGGTGGAACAGGCATCTAAATCTTCCCCTGCAGATGGGGAGCGTTCAGCATCCTGACATGACCTTGGTGAAAGTTCTCTGGCGTGTTACTTTCCCTCTTTATTTATCTCCTTTGCTCTGTAGCAGCTTTGCTTCCAGGGAAGTGTCTGAGCTATTGGAAATCTGTCCTCTCTTCTCTTCCCCTCTCCAGAGACATTGTCAGCGTAACACCCAAACTACTTAGATTGACGCCTGAATATTCTGCTTTTGCACAATCAGGAGGCATTCAGTGAAAGTAGCAAGAGGAGAAGTTTAAGATTTAGGACTGACATTTTTAGGCAGTTTTCAATCCATAATTTTGCACAGTCTTGGTGAGGAAGGTCAGAGCCTTCCTTCACATGGGATGCCCCTGTGTGTATGTGTTGAGCATCCGAGTGTACAGCACAGGGGAAAAACATTCTTAACAGCCATCAGATTGCAGTGTGGAGCTGTTCATATTTCAGATTCTTATCTGAAGAGTCTAGGAACAAAATCCAACCCTGCATGTTCCTGGAGAGTTTCAGAGCGGTAGGGTGGAACCTTTTGCCTGTTTTTTTCATGCAAATTATGGTGAGGATTATTCAGTGTTTAAAATCTGGTTTATACTGGCTTCTGAATTTCATTTTAAATAAACATCTGGAGAGCTTTTTGATCTCCTGTGCAAGACTGTTGTCTGCCTGGCTCGTTAAAATGACTTCTACTTAATTTTTAGTGAAAGGCAGAGACCTAGATGGTTTCAGCCCAGAGGCAATCTAAATGGTTCCCCTTCTGCAGTTAGAAATTTCCATGAGCAGATACTTAAAATCTGTTCTCTTAGGGAATGTGGCAGCAATAGGTATCTGTTTTTTCCATGCTGCAATTTGGGATCTGCAAAGCTGCTACCTGTAGTGCCATTTGTACTTCTGCAGAGCCTCGTTCTCCTGGTGCCAAGCACGTGCTGGAGCAGATGCTCCTTTCAAGAATTTCAGTCTTATCCCTTTGCAGCTTGCAATCCAAAGCCCTCCTTGGGACAGATTGCCACGGTGTGCTGCTGTCCCACAGTCAGAGCACTGGAACAGGGAGTAATCAGTGATTTATTCAAGTAGCCGTTACATTCGAAGTCTGTTTTCTGTGATTTGACAGGAGCTCACTCCTCTGCTCTTCACTGGGGACTGGAAACCTGTGCCCGTGGCGAGGGCTGGGTGTGTGCTTCCAGTGGCTTTCTGGCTTTGAAACAGGTTCCTGTTGCTCTTTGCAGAGCCTGAAGCAGTGATCTGTACAGGCAGTGTCGACAGAGCTGGAGTGACTTTACCTCTTTGTTTTTTCTCCCAAATTCATATCTGTATGGGATCAGCTGGTTCCACATCGTGTGTGAAGTAGTTAAATGCTACCCTGCATCTATAAGATGTGATTTTTTTTTCCCCTTTCCTTTCTAGTCTCTTTGATCAAATCAAATAAAAACGCAGTGCTTTCATTTCTAGTTTTATAGTTTCAAAGACAATCTCTTGACGTGCTCGAGCAGTCTGGACCTGAGTCCCTTTTTTCCTTAGTCCAAAGGCTCGCTGTGTCTTGCGCCTTTCTCTGTATCAGCAGTTGCAATCTGCATTAGCTTTTATCTGCATCAAAAGACAAATGGAAGAGAGCAGGACCCTGCAGGAATGGGAAACAGACTTACATGTGCAATGGAAATATGTAATCCTTACTTTCAGTCTGCCACACAGAGTACAGACCAGTTTCTGTACTGGAGATCTCTAGCCTATACTCCCAGAAATGGGAGTTTAGATTTTAGGCTTTGAAGGTTGGTTAATCCCCTCCAGTGGTTAATACCAACGTAAAATATTCTGTGATGTCAAACTTTTCCTCCTAAATGCTTCTTTTTCCCCTCTTTTTTTTTTTTTTTTTTTTTTTTGCATATGTCAACTATACAAAGCAACGCTCAATTTGAGAAATTAGCATTCAAACACTCTGTAAGCACTTTATTTTTGTCTGCTTTGTGAGCAGCTGAACACATGTCCAGGCTGAAATACTCGGAGCTGCTGCTGCTGCTGCTTCCCGGCGTGCGCGTGCCAGGCATGGGAGAATTTGGAACTTTGTCCCGTGTCCTGAAGAGCTGCTCCCGACCCCCCATCCTGCAAAAGCACATCTGCACAAATCTCCTGCTCGACTGCATCCCAGGAGGAAAGGATCCCAGTTAAGCCAGACTGAATCATACCCAGGGAGATGAGCGCTCTGGTTGCTGTCATCCCCATCAAAACCCCAGCCGTGTCTGATGGCATTCGGAATGTCGCGGTGCGCATTCCCTTTCTCGGAGTGGTGGTGCTTAAAGCAAAGTGTGTTACTTCTCTGCATTAAGGAGTCAGATTCAGCTGTTCAAAGCAAGTTGATAAATTGCTTTTCATTAAGTGTCTGAGCGCCAAGGGGTTCGGTGTGTGTTCCAAGGAAAAAATACATTAATTACAGCTTCTGTAGAGCATTTATCAATCACGTAGTTATAAACACTACTAATGCAGTTAATTGAAGGTAGAAAAATTTACCTTTTTGAATTTGTTGACTGTAGCAATTCCGTGGCTGGAAAGACAAATTGGAAATTAAAACCTGGGGATACTTTTAGTGGGAGCTGCACAGTGGAGGTCAGGGCTGTTGGAGATGGGTTACCAGGAGCTCGCCTTCGTGCAGGCAGCTTTGTGCTCTGTCTGCTGTTGAGGTGCAGGCTGCAGCAGCAGCGTTTGTTCTCTTCTCCCACACAGCCACGTTGTGTTTGCCATGCAAAGGGATCTCCCTGCCTGTGGTACAGTTTCAGCTCCCTCTGTGTCCTGCCCATACAATTCATTGCTCTGTGTGTGTTGGGGTTTTTTAAAAAAAGAGAAAGGCAAGTGCAGAGAAGGGAAGATGCACAAAAGCAAACAAAAACATCCTGCTCACCTGTAGTCAGTAAAACTTCCTGTGAAAGAAATCTGTTGTGAATATAAACCTTGGGTAAAGGTGGTGTGGTGGCAGCTGGTGAAGAAGTCAGGTGAGATCGTGCTGAAGTATTTTATCAGGTCTTCAGACAAAAGCCTCTGGTACTTATGGTGTGCAGAGGCTTTGAAGGCACCTTGCACACTCGTGTTGCTTTCCCTGTGGCTGTTTTGAACTGCCAGCTGTGCAAGTGGCCGTTTTTCATGCTTCTCAGGAAAGCACTGAAAATAGCAGAGACTTTTTACAGTAGCTCACAACTAATGTATTTCTTGTCCTTTCTTCTATTGAGTTGTTACGAGGTGGCCTTTGAGTTTCCTGGGAGATTGATAAGGACATTAGGTCTGTGTCAGGACAAGCCAGCGGGACACCAGCACCTCATTGTGAAGGTTGACAGGAAAACACCATCCCAAGTGTCTGGTCCAGCTCTTTGGTATTCACCTGATGGCTTCTATTTTCTGCTGGTGGGTGTTTTTGTACGTGTGTTGCAGCTTCTGTTTGAGGTTCTTAAAATGCTTTTCATCTTTGCAGCTGGCTGCACGGTATCTCCAACTACAGAAGGAGGTCTTATCTTGCCCTTACAAATGATAAAATGTGTATCCAAGAGCTGATGTGTTCGTGGTCCAGCAGGAAGCTCTGTCGCTGTGCACAATCAGACAGAGATCTCCAGTTTTGGATCTTAAAAATGTATTTTTCACCGCTGGCTTTGTAAATGGGCTGTTAAAATTTCACCACGTGTGGGACCATAATTCAGTGTCCAGAGAGATAAGTACTAAATCAAACTGTCAGTGTGATTGTACAGGTCAGAATGGTTCACATGCATGACCAGTGCAAACCAAAATCCATCCTCCCCGTGAGCCTGTGTTCACACACCACCAGCACACCTGGTCCAAAAGTGAGTCACTTCCTATTTCTGTTCCTTTATATATGAGTTCGGTTTTTGTTTTGTATGAAATATAATGCATTCTGCCTCATCTTATTTGCAAATATTTCTCATTTTCAAGTGAATCTATTTTTAAAACAGGACTCAAAACATATTTTTCAATAGCTAACAAATGTCTGCTCTGTTGTTTGTCTATTGAATAGAGGTAAAATTTGTTCAGTTAGCTCTGAATTTTTTTTTTTTAAATAATCAGCTTGTAATAAACAGGGGAAGATAGCTGCTTTCCTACCCAGGAACTGTCGTAATCCGTAACTTCTAACGATATTTTAGGAGGAAAAACTGTCTTCCTTCTGTCATGTGCAGCCACAAGGATTTCTGTAAGTCATGATTAAGACTTTAATTCAGGGCTTTTACAGAGTAAGTGTGGAGTGAGAGGAGATAATGAAAATGGTGATCTTTGTGAAGCAGCCACAGGAGAGGGAACTTTTTCACATTTCCTTTCCCTTTTGCCTAGGCAGCTGTTTGCTGTACCTAAGAAAAACTTCCTTTTCAGATCTGGGAAAGCAAGAAAGCCGAGAGGGAGGAATTCTGCCCACGAGTGGCATGAGGAAGCTCACAATTCTTGCATGTCCTGTGTGGTGAAGGAAAGCCCAGAATTACAACCTTGTGCTTCTCCCACGCATGGAACACATAGGAAAGCTGCACATAACCCTGTTCCTGCTGAGGATGTTGAGGTTATAACTGCAGGCTGTCCCCTATGGGAAAGGGGTCAGTGTGTATTTTGGTTTCTTATCACTTGAAGGCAGAAGGAAGTTGCATAAAGGATGGAGAATGTCTGTTGGTGGGAATGCATGGTACCTCCACTGGGGTATGTGTGAGCAGCATCCTGTAGTTTGGTAGAGGCTGGGCTGTTCTGGGTTTCCTTTGGATGCAAGTCATCTCAACTAACCTTAATTTTCCCTCATGTTCACATGAGAACAGGCACGCTCGTGTCTGTAAGTCTTATTCCATATTTCAGAGCTGCTGTGATGTTAGAGATGCTGCTCGAGCATGTAGGAAGAAGTTGGGTTTAGTTTGCCCCGAGGATAATGGGTGCTTTGGAGGAAGGAATGTTTGTTTGTGCCTGACAGTATCTTGTTGAGGAAAACGGGATCTTTTGTGAATGTTACAGTGGTGGGTAGGAAGTCTGTTTTGCATTTTGAAAATAAAAATGTAAACCTGATATCCTGGGCAAGTTATTTTGATGACAGTGCTGTGTTTGCCTGGCCTGTTCTCTTAGCTGCTGTGGTTCAACTGTGGCATCCTTTGCTCCCTCCCCAGGTATCTGTGGAGCCATAGGCACCCTGGAACATAGCTAAGATACATGCCAGGCTGTGTCTTCATCCCTGTTTCCCACCAGTACAGCATGAAAAATTTGAAATTGGAAGTTACCATATAAAAGGAGAAAGAAAATTAATTAAAGGTCAGAGTGCTTTAGTGTAGTGAAAATTGAGAGAAGGCAGATACAAAGTTATTCAAATTGCTTTTGACTTCAGGCAGGTCGATTTTCCTATTTCTTTCATATGTTCCCATGGTAAAAGTAGTATCTCCTCTGTCTCACAACTGACCACTAGTATTTGTGTTTCAAGCACAGCCAGAAATCCTCCTTTGAAGCTTTGGCCAGGCCCTACAATCGTCCTGACTTGTCTTTTCTACATCTTTCCTTCACCTTAGGAGTGGCCTGCAACACCTGGCAAGACCTACTTTACGCCTGTGTTGTCTGTCAGCTCCTGCCACGTTGCAGAATACGGAGTTAAATCTAAAAATACTCTTAAAAAGAGGTGAAGGCTTTGAGCAAAGTAAAGTAAGCCACTGATTTGGGTCATGAAAGGGAATTGATGTCACTGGTTCTTCCTTGCAGCTTTCTTGAGCTAAGAAGTTCTGTTCTGAGCTGTGAAGGTGCAGAGGAGCAGGGGTGAGCAAGTGGTGCCAGGACAGGGAAAGGTGATCTGTGTCCATTTGTCCCCAGGAGACTGCCCAGACCGTGACCTTGTCAGCCTGATGTGAGAAGTCAAGGTGGTGTTAAATGCTCTGCAGTTTCGTTTGTCTTCACAGTCTTCAGTGGTAGAAAACTGTCACCCACTGCTGTCCTTTAAACAAAGAGTGACCGTGGCATCAGGTGATTAAACGCTTCGTCCAAAATTATGTCAGGAACCTGTGGTGAGCCAGATACTTCCCTCCATCTCTCCTCTCATAGACTAGTCCATCATCAGGAGACCACTGTTCTAACATAAATATGGTCAAAAAACCTGAAGCCAGCTGTAAAAGGAGTCGCGTGCAATTTTTGCCTGTGTCAGAGTGGTTATGTGGGTTCAGTAATGTTTGTTAAGTGCTTTGATATGCTTTGGTGAAGGACAGAGTGTTAATAATTAAAATTGTAAAGAAGTTCTGAAGTAGCATGGGGTTTGACGACCGCTTTCTGGTCTGTTAGTTAACAAAAATGCAAAATATAAATGGACGAATCAGCAGGAATTGAGTTGAACGCTCCCTTCCCCCAGCCACCTGCATGGGCTGAGCACAGAAAGCAGCTAATTGTCTGCTCTGCTGCAGAGATGAAAGAAGCTGGTCCTACAACAGGAAAGGCTATTGAACTGCATGAAGGTGGTAAATTATCAGCACTGAAAACCTTTTGAGTCGGTATCTTTACGTGCTCAAAAAGTACATTATTTGTACTGGTATTGACAGCGTTCGGGGGCTGATAAAACCGGCGTCTGGTGACGTGAATCTTATGTTTCAGTGCCTGTAATTAAGAGGTCAATAAAGCTGAAACTTGTTTTTTGAAACTCTGTGCCATCACCCTGTTTGGGTGTAGTTGAAGGGTGTATTTGGTGAGGACGGGCCCTCCTAATGGCTTTATCTTGGCCCAGCTAACGAGCTGTTTGCAGAACTGCTCTGATTTGCAGTGGGCAGACTGTAAAGCAGCCTCGTGTTTGTCCATTTTCCTGCTCGCAGTTCCATTTGCAGAGTGCAGGCTTCTTGCCAGCAACAGCTTCATTCAGATTAGGGCTTTAGTTCAATTATGTCCAATTAACTTTTATTGCAGATAGCAGTGATAATTACTTGCAAGTCAATTTTTTGGCTGTGGTTATCCCAAGGCTAAAGTCTGAGCTTGATGGATTTTAATAACTGAAGTGACGTATAGCTTTTCCTCTTTTTTTTTCTTCTTCAGGCCTCAATTAGATGAAAGGTCAGAAGCTATGTAAAAATCCATCTTACAATTAAAGCCAACTGTTCTACTCCTCAGCAGATGCGTAGCACTGTGTTTTAAAATAATCTCTTGGGACAGACCTAAAAAAAGGCTTTTTAAACTCTAAGATCATAACCTTGAGCTGGCTGCTGCTTTATCCGAGGAGTGAATTTGATGGAGCTGATGTCAGATGTGGCAATACCTGAAGCCAAGAGCCACCTCCTTGGCTTTTTTTAGTGTACTGCATCCTGTTCCAAATTGCTCACCTAGAAGCCTTCAGTGGTAGCCCTTGGGCATGAGGAGTGTGATGAACAATGTTCCATTTAAGTGCTGTTATCCCAAAGCTGCTTCCTTTTCTTCCCTGTTGGGTGTTGCCATCCCAGCTCTGAGACAGGAGCAGAGCTGTGCTATGGCAGCATTTAAATTCTCTCTGCCTTCCCCACCAAACTAATTTTGTTGCCTGAGTGACATTATAAATGGAGGTCAGCCTAAAAGGTGACATGGTTTACAAGCAAAATCATGGTTAATTAAATGGCAAGAAGCAAAAATTGATTTTGATTGAAACTGTTGCAGGGCTCCACAAAAGGTCCACCTGAAATGCAGAAAGCCAAAGGTCCTGTGCTGGCAGGTGCTGACAGTGCACTCCCCATGCTACAAAAGGCGATCTTCTATTGTTCAGTTTCCTCTTTATTTATCCCCAAGTCCACTCAATGCTATTGTGATTTATTTTCATTTCAGAGGGCAACTTCTCTGCCCACTGTTTTGCAGTTTTCCATTTATAAGGCATTAAGAGGATGTGATACCAGCTGGTGATGAATACAGTGCAAGTTTGGTAATTTTCTTCCAGGAAACGCTAAGATTTATCTCTGGCTCTTCAGCAGTCCTGGGAAAGGGCCATTCTGGTAAGTGCCCGAGAATAAAGGGGAGTTTTAGAGCTGGAAAAAGGCAGGAAGCCTGCAGGATGGGTCTAGACACTGTCAAGCAAAGCATGGTTGCCTGGAAGGAGTTGTATTGAATGCTGAGGTTGGCAGGAGGGTTCAATGTCTGCCGTTGACACGAACAAGTCTTTGAAACCCCTACATTTTAGGTTACTTTGGGAGAGGGAAAAGGAATTATTCTCCTTGGTGTTGAGCAGCCTGCCGGGGGGTAAATGAGACACTGAGTTTCCCTCGGAGCATGAAAATTGGCCCGGATTCAATTATGTTTCCTGGCAAGCTCTTGCAGACATTTGTACCAAAGAAACTTCACAGCCCCAGTTAGTTTTTGTTGTTGCCTGCAGCATTTCTGTGTTCTGAACTTGGCATGTGCTGCGTGCGCTCGGGGGGTTGCCGTAAATCCCTAGCTCTGAATCCCCAACTTGACGGAGGATATGGAACTTGACAGAGGATATGGAACTTCACGGAACTACCTTGTGACTAAAGAGCGGAGGAGAAGCAAAGCAGAGCAGCCACACGCCTTTAACAACCCTCACACAGAGGCTTTTGGGACCCCAGGGTGCTGGAAACTTGGAATAGTTTGGAGCTTTTTCTTTTGCGTGTGGGTGGATGCTCCCCGCTTCCTCCTGGCCTCGGGGTTTGTGAACAAGCCCGCAGTTAATCGTGGAATTTCAAACATGCGTGTTTACTTTCAGGAACCTAACTTCAGACTTCACCAGCTTGCTTTCCTCTAAACCAGCTCGGTTTCCCATGTTTCAGTGGCCAGGGGTGGTTTGTGCGGAGTTGTTTCCTTTGTTTTCTCACCCTGTAAGGCCTCTCGGGAGCTTCAGAGGGTGGTGTATCTGAAAACTTGGCAATAACTGTATTTGTGGTCCATTTATATAATGATAAAGCTGTGTTAGAAATTTCCTAGTAGTTGCTTTACACCTAGGTTTTACTCTAGGTTGTAAAAGTACCCCCTGGTTTGAGAAGCACAGAGGCAATAAATACTAAAGGTTGAATATAATTCAGAAAATGATACATTTTTAAGTCAAGAAAGGCAATATTGTGGTAGGTTCCACTGGAACCGATTCCTGGCTCTGCAGGGGTGTCCCTGGACAGTGGGTGGATGTGGGTTCTTCCATCCTGGTGAGCCTTGTGACAGGGGACACTGTGCTGCCTGGACCAAAAAACATCCTGATGTGCAGGTAAGGCTGAACGTGATAGTCATTGGGAGGATGTGCCAATTACCCCCAAATCCCAAGCACTGCGAATCCCTCTTAAGCTTAACATGCTTTGATTTAATTATTAATAAATCTTAGGAGAAAAAAAAATCTGTTCACATGTCTAAACCTGCTATTTTGTGGAGCATCCTGCAGTACGTGTGCTGTTAAGATTATATCCCGCAGCCAGATTAGATTAAAATCACTTCAAAGAGGGGTATGTATTTATTTATTTATTCCAATCTAATGATTGTTTTCCTCTAGAAATATGCTTTATCTTTTTTTACATATATATATATATATTTTCAAGACAGAGCTCGTTGTGCTGCGTTTGGCAGTGTACAGAATCTGTTTAAAATGCAGTTTAAAACCCGAGGTTTTCACAGTTGACAGCCCTCCGTGGCTGGGTGCCACAGCCTGCTGGTCAGATCACTCTCCAGTTCACAGCTGACTGGTTTAGATGACAGTGTGACTGACCCTGGTAAGTGCAAAACCCTCTCCATTCCAGTTCCCCCAGTAGCACACCATTCATCCTTGGAGGGGCTGGGGCTTTGCAGGTGCTCATGCCCACGCAAGTCGCCACCATGGAGCCAAATCTGCTGGTGAGAAGTCCTGATGTGCCAGGTTCAGTTCATCTCCTGCTCTGGACTAATTAGAAGGAACAAACCCGAGCAGGAGGGGCTGATGGGCCCAGTTGCCAATCCTGAGACAGCCAGGAGTGCTCACCTCAATCCCAAATACAGCCCATGCCAGGGATTTCAGTTCATTTTAGCTGGTGGTGAGTTAGAGTTGTCCGTGCCAGCTCATGCTGAGGAAGAGTCAGGTCAGAAAGTAGTAGTCAGGTGCTGAGTATCTCAGAGGGAATAAATGTTAATTAATTTCTAACTAGAAAAAATGGATAGGGTGCTTGTCAAGATATTTCAAATGCGTTTGTTTTCAAATGCTGAGACCTCGATTATGAAAACTGGTATTGATTTCATAGAGAAGAAAAACTGAAGCAGGATTTTAATTATAATAAGAAATTCAGCGATGGAGTTACGGTCAGGACTTCTGTACAAGTCTGAATTTCTTTTTCTGATGCTCAGCAGTGACCTAGATGTCACCAATTTGGTTACTGCAAATCAAGCTAAAAGAGCAATTTTAGGCTTCCACTTCAAATTATTTTTGTAAGTCCAGTATTTCCTTTAAAATTATTATTGCCGCCCCAGTCTTTTATGAACCTTTGGCATTACCTAAAATGATTATCTGCCTGCAGGAACAACTTGCCTTTATAGCTCTCTCTAAAACATTGCTCTCCATACTAGAGCTAAAGCTTCTGTAAATACATGTTTTGACCTTCAAGGAAGCACTGCTGTCATGTAGCAGGAGCCTGGCTATTCCGAGGTGAATGCTGTGACCACTCCTAATCACTTGTTCTCTCTCCTAATGTGCCATTATCCTGTTTATTGCTGTGTGCACCTCGCTGGGGCACTTCAGCAAGAGGCTTTCTGAGAGCGTCACAGTTCAGGCTCTAATGAGCGTTAATGATGGAGCAGGTGAGCAAACCCTCCCCGCATCTTGCTGCCAGAAATGCTGCTCCCTCACTCAGAGCAGGGCTGTGCTCTTTCAGGGCTGCACACAAACTTGCCATCAATTAAATAATGTTTTAGACACCGACCTCCTTCGGGCCTGCAGGGACGGGAAGTGAATCCTGGGCTGGCATTCAACGTTATTGGAGTAAAAGGTGGATGCTCAGGTGAATATGGGAATAGTGTGATCTGTTTTTCTGTCTACAGTGAAGGCTCTTAATTTTGTTTGTCTGCTTTTCACTGAGAAATAGGTCTTGTTTGTGCCAGCCTTCTGAAGTTGATGAAATGAGGAAAAAAGGAAAATACAATTATTATTTTTTTCTTGCTGACTGTGGGTGTTTCTGTTGCTTACTCAGGTAAAGCACTGACAACTCACAGTGGTTTTGTCTTCTGATTAAAAGGAGCTGGATTCTTGTTTTGTCTTTTTGGTCTTGCTGAGCATGATTTGGGACGAGGAACTGCTGCCCACGGGCTGTTTGCAAAGTTTCACTGAATGTTGTGTACCCATAGTCACGACTGAGTCTCCTCTATAAAGGCTGAGCAACTTTTCAGTTCCTCAAGCAATTCCTTGATGTGGATGTGACAGGTCTTCAGTCATCGTTTCTGAAAGACTCTGAGAATTCCATATCCTTCAGAGAATCAGAAGAAAATCCAGGTTTAGGTTTATTTTACAAGGTTTTACGTATCTTGGACTTTGGGCAGTGCTGATTGTTGTTGCTGTCTCCTAGGTATGAAATGGAGGATGATACAAACTCTGCTCTCTGTTGTGCTGTCAGCCCTGCACCTTGGTGAGGTGGTGTGTGTGTTTCTCACGGCGCCAGGTCCGTGTTACTCTGCGTGGGAAGGGTGAACGAGCAGCAGCCTGGAGCTGGCAGGCTGGCATTCAGTGCCCAAAACTATTTTTGTCAGTCACAGTGGCACCCAGCAGGCTCACTCAGCCACACTCGGTCAGCTTTGGAGAGCACTCGCTCAGCGTAGATGCGGAAGCTCTCATAAATTAATATTTGTATGAGATTTCTTGGCCGTTGGTTTAATCAACCTTTGCGTGTTGAGCTGAGGAGATGCATAAACATGGAGCTAATGAACTGTACGCAGTGAGTAATTGCTGTGCTGCAGGAAAGCTTCGAGTCCACGCTGTTCACTCCCTTGGTGCCAGCGTTCCGTGGGCAGTCTGACCTGTGCTGGTGGTCTGAGGCGAGGTTTCACATTCGAGTCTTTAAAAAGTCTCTGCAGAAATCTGCTGTTGGAGGTTTCTGGAGCAGGAAGGTGGCGGTGCTGACGGTGTCACATCACTGTCATCGCACTGTTTGTGCCATCTCAGCAGTCAGACTCTTTCAGAAGTGGCCTCTGAGAGGTTCTGGCGGATGTGGCTTCTCGTGTCTGGGCTCGAGCTTTCTCCTTCCCCCCTTTTGATCTTTGAATGCCTCCCCAGTTGTTTTAATTGGGGTTTGTGAAACAATGACTGAAACTAAATCAGCTTATGAGTCTCAAATCTTTCAACTCTTCCTATGTTTTGGAGGTCATATAACCAGTCCCAAAGCCTTTCTAGCTGCTCCTTAGGAGTTTTGCTCTGTCTAGCAGCACTGATGCTTGTGGGCATCTGGACAAGGAGAAAAAATCTACAGATTTCTCCAGCTTGGTTCTGTCGCCCTGTTTCCCAAAACTTTCTAAAGTGCTGTAGCCAGGAGGGTTTGAGCAGGGGCTTGGCCCAGATGGCCTCTAGAGATCTTGTTCCAACTTAAATCTCTAGAATTCTAGTAACAGTGGACACTTTGAGCCCCAGTTAGTCTTGTTGCTGGGATTCCTCTTTGCACAGCAGTGGTGGGATTTGAGGGGAGCTGTGCAGTGTTTTTATACAAAGAGCTTTAGTGCTCCATTTCGAGGTTTGATTCCCTAAATGCTGGACCAAACAGAAGAGGATGGTGGCATCTCTGCAGCCCCTTTGTGCACATCTTGCTGTTGTCTGCCCCAGAGCAGCTCGGGTTAGCGAGTCTCTGCTGAAGTGAAGGAAGTTGTAGCCATTCATCTTTCAGCCTAATGGACCACAGAAATTACAAGCTGTAGCATGCAACTTAATCTTGCCACGAGGCAGAGTGCTGCATACTTTGCTTTCAATTTATGCATGCCGTGCCTTTTTGTTAAATGCAAAAGAGCAGTTGACAGGGTTTCTCCAGAGAAGTTGCCTTGGTGGATACCAGTGCGTTTCAGCATAGTGAAATGAGTGATGGTGGTTTCTTCACCATTCATAACAACCACCTTTGAAATGTGAGGACAGAGTTATGGATTATTCTCTGTGTGTCACGCAGCAGAGGAGAGTGAGGCAGGTATTTTGGTTTTAACCCTGCAGATGACCCAGTTCTTGAAGTATTTCCGTTGCCGTTAGGAGATGCAGTCAGGACTGGAGCAGCGCTTGCGCATCTGTGCTTGGTCAGGCCTTCACCCAGGGATGGCTCTTTGCCGCTTTCTTTTCTCTGTTCCTCCTTGTATTATAACTTTGAATTGTCTCTCTGTTGTTGCAGTGTGCAGAGGAGTGAATGCCCCATGTTGTGTTAGTGCCTGTCTGCCATGCTGGCCTGTCTGCCAGGACCAGGCGACCTCTCCTTTCAGCTTCTTTCTTACACGCAGATGAACACTGGACTTCAGAAATGTGAGTGATGTTTTGTCTGCAGGATGTGGTTAACTGTTAAATCTGGCTCTGGTACCGCTGTGACATAAACATTTAGGATACAGTGGAAAAACTGTTTAATGGAGAGTCTTTCTTTTGTTATGCCTTCAAGGCATCTGTCAATAAAGGCTCTGAGAAATGGCTGTGGAGGTTCACGCGTGTGCAGCTCCTCTGTTCCTGGCTCTGCAAAGGTTAAGAGTAACCACAGCAGGATGCAGCAAGTGAGGTTCCTGTGAGATTCGTGCCTCTCTGCTGAAAAGGTTTTGTGCTAAAAGTGTGCCAGCTGATTTGCTTCTCAACACAACTTTTTCCTCAGTCTTTTTCGCTTCCCTTCGTGCAATTACTCGTAGACACCAATAGAAGTTGGATCAGTCTAATGCAAACCTTTTGAGGTCAGCAGCTCTTGCTCTACATACCTGGGGCTTACACTGCAAATATTAGTGAGCTAGCCCAAATTACTAAAGTTCAAAGTTTCCGTCTTCTTTCTGATGTCTCTTTGGTGCCTCTGAAAATGTGTCTGCACAGTGCTCTGATAATTCTTTTTTGATAACTTCAGTCATTTTTTTCATAGTTGTAGTGGTATTTTTAAGAACAACTTGTGCTTGGGAATGTAAGTTTACTGACTAGAGGTTTTTTTAACTCTTACTCAGTCTCTCCTCTTTATCACTGAAGTAGCACATTGATTGTTCAGCTGAAATTTCAGAAATGCCAAGGTTTCTATGTAAGGTCTGTGGACTTGGTTCTTAGGGCTGTGACCTGTCTCTTGTGTTTGAAATGTGCATTGAGAGATCTCAGTTTGCTGATGCACTCATTGCTTTTTAAACCCAAGCGATTTACATTCCGCTTGCAGCTGAATTGTTCATATAGTGAGGCTTGTGATAATACAGAAAATAAATGGGGAAGGTGATTTTTCACTTAAGGGTGAACTGCTCAAGGTCCTGGTCCTGCCAAGAAGTGCCTGGCACGGTTCACATACACACCTGAGCTCCCCCACAGCACTCCTGCTGATTCCATGGGCTTGGTAATTGTTATGACACTCAGCAACAATACAAATCTTTACTCATCAAAGGGCTGGTGATGGCATCAAACTGGGCATCCCCTCCTTTCTCTTTCCCATTCCCAGTGTGAGCGTTGCTGACTGGCTGTGGGGTGAGGACGTGCCCAGGTCCCTGCATTGCGTGAGATTTCTTTGTCAAAGCTTAGTTCTGAAAGCAAAATGTTGAGGTTCATGTGAGGGCAGCTGTGCATAAATCAGGTATTTGCTAATTACAGCTTTACAAGGCAACATGCTGGTACGTTGGGCAGCTTTCCTCACCTGATGGTACCTGATGCTGTTTCTTGGAGAACTGCTGATCCATGTGCTGAAAGCATTGCTGTGTCCTGCTCAGTGAAGAGCTTTGGGAACTGCATTTCAAAGAATTTAGGACATAAAGTAGCTGGCAGGCACGGGCTGGCAGTGGTAATGCTCAGCTGTTGGGTTTGTTCTGATTTATATGGAAGATGAGGCTGCTGGTACAGACCTCGCTCAGCCCCGCTGCAGATGTGGGCACAATTAATTGGTGCATTTCTCTTGTGCTGGAGATGCATGAGTAGCCCAGCCCCTGGCCAGGGCAGAGCTGAGTTAATGAGCATTTTTTAATGAACGGTGACTTGTGACTTTTCATGGGGGGGTGGAAGCAGGCTGTAATAATAGTGCTGTTGCTTTTATAAAAGGCAGAGAACTCCACAGGATTGCCTTTCTTCAGACTTACAGTGTTTGTATTAATAATTTTTAAGTGTAGCTTTCTGGATCAGACTTTCTATTAGTGCTTAAAGATCCACATTAGCTCAATTACCTCTTTTTTTTTCCATATTCACTCTCTAATAAGGGGCTTGTTCTTACAAGTGGTCCGTGCAGTAGGAGTCTGGTAGATTAATATGCACATATTTTTTCCTTTAGAAACTGATGATTAAAGGACTTCCAATTTCAGTATTTTTTGTTGAATTCCAGCCTGAGTTCAGGCTAACCCTGGAATTCATCCTTTTCCATGCAAGGGATTTCTCACTGGCTCTGATATTCTCTCTTTCCTCCCAGTGACTCCAGTATAAACCTGACTGGTCAGTTGGGATATTTGAGGCAAGATTGTTTAGGCTGTGTCTGCAGCTGCTGTTGAACATAGCAGCAGTGCCAGACCTTCTGGGAGAAAAAACGTCATTTCTTTGTGACAATGGTGCAAAAATCAAGTGAAAGATGCTTCTTAGGAAGCATTTCGTTGGGAGAAGGGGCGTCAGAGATGAGGAGATTGAACTGAACAAGGGATCATCAGCTAAACGGAGTCTTTCTGGGAGGGCTCTTTCTGTAAAGCCTTTAGAGAAGCTGCTGAAATTGAGGTTTTTATGCAGAAGGTGGACACGGCTGGTTCTGGCTTGTCCCGGTGCAGGAGCTCTCGTTAGGGTAGCAGTCCTGAAGGCCTGTTTGTATTTTGTTTAATGATAATGAAAATTTAACCATAGGCAGCTTTTAAAAGCAGTGGGTTTTAAAGTCTTAATGTGAAATGCACTTAAAAGATGTTCCATTAGTGTTGAGGTGAGGCAGGGAAATCTGTCTCATTCTGTGACAAAAATAGCTCTGGTGGTGAGAGCAGGAGTGTGACCAGAGGAATCGGTTGCCACGGGATTAGCAGGAGTTGTGAACTTGCAGCTCACCAATTTATTGGGGTAATTGCTCATATGCACAGCTTTGCCTTATAATAAACATGAAATAATTACTTTTCAATAGAAGTATTCTGCCTTGCATTCACCATTAGGGAGCTTCCTGGAGCTCATCCCATTGTTTTCCTAATGAAGCTTCTTCCTCTGCCATTGCCTCATCATTTTATTATGGCTTGATCTGGAATTCTTGCTCTTGCACACAAATGATGGTATTCCAATACCAGCATTTTCTTTCAGACTATTCTAGCAGGTTTTCTATTCACTTAGTTACCAGAACTAATTGTTCCTTATTGGTTTGTAGGATATTTGTATGGGATATTCAGACTCTTGCTCACCGTGTAATGCCTTCTCCTAATATTTTACTGCCTTAATTATTACAGTCATGGAGTCTTGCCTATGGAGTACTAGCAAAGCACATTGGGGCACTCAGAAATACATCACCTTCAGGCCTGAGTAACATGGCTGAGTTAGCCTGGAGTAAAAGGAGCATCATCTTACCTGTACATAAACCAGGTGCTGTTTGGAATGGTGGTTGGGTTCAGAAGATCCCATCTAAGGGATTTAAAAGATGATTTGCCTTTGGTAGGATGCCAGACTTGATGCTGGGGTGCCATTTAAGTTGAACTGAGGGGTTATATTCTCTCAGAGGAAGGAGATCTTCCACGTTTGGGATTAGAGGTGACTGGCTGAGGGCTGCAGCCTGTTCAAACATCCGTGTTTTAGCTGCTTCCTGAAACTTCTGTGTGACAAAAAATCAGATTATTGCATAAGAGAATATTCAGTGTGTCTGTTTAGTGTTTATATTTACCACCTAATTCGCTGATTTGCCTGTAGAAATGTAAACCAGGCTGGGAAATTTTGATGGTAAAGGTGTCTTCAAGTATCTACTTAATTTTTCATCCGAAAATAGAATGTGACAACGTCTGCAAGCATAACATAAACCATAACACAGACAGATATGGGGTCCTTTGTCCTTTGGTTCTTCTCTGGTTCATGGGAGGTTGCCAGGGTCACGTCTTGGGGAAGAAACAGACCTTAATGAGCGTGGGCAGTGCTAAAAATAAAGGTTGGGAGTTCATGAAGGCCTTGGCTTTTGAGGCAGGGTAATACTGGCAAATGCCATTCGGAGGCTCCCTCTGTTAGGAGCACAGCAGCTCGCTCAAAAGGGCAGATAAAAACCACCTGCCTGCAGAGACAGGTACAGGGATGTGCACAGAGAGGATGTTTGGGTTAATATTTCCTTTGATTAAGAGAAAGGGATGATGTGTGCCAGTGTCTGGACAGCACAGGGAGTACAAGTATAACCGGCACTGTGGTTCGAGCTGTGCTGGAGATGGAAGACAAACTGCTCGTAAAGCTTCTTATTTCACAAAAGATATTTTTAATACTTCTATAATTAACCTTTCTTTTGGTATCCATTCTATTTTCCATTTTCTGACCTTTCCTTTCTGAAAGTGAGAGCTCTTAGAGCAGAGCTGCTCTCCCTCACCTGTGACAACGGGAAGCTGCAGGATGCAAAGAGAGAAGTGGCTGGTACTCATCTTTGGGAGGCAATTTGCTTGAAAGAATCAGAGGTGGATTTTTAAGTGGAAAGGCTGTTTGCCTGGGAGCAGCAAGCTCTTTGCTGGAGCATTGAATTTCCTTGGGTCAGAGGGCCAGATACAGGGCTGGGGTGCTCTTGGGTGGCTGCCACATTCCCTGTTCTCTCAGCACAGCAGCAGATAGCACAGGGATGCTGAAAATTTTAGGAAAAAGGATGGGCATTTTTTTCCAGTGAACCGTTTGCAAGGTGAGGGTGGGGGGAAATCATGCAAAAGCTAAATTGGATTGTCAAAGATGCAAGCCATTATTTGAAGATTATAAAATCAGCAGGAGTCCCATAGGAGTTAGGCAGCAGAGCTGTGGTGGGAAACAGCCCAGCTCTCTGCTTGGAATATGATTATGGCAAGAGACACACAAGCATTTCCCTAGATTTCTGAAGTTCTTTGCAGAAGCAGTTGGAGCTTGTGAGCCAGGTAGGTATCTGGTAAATATCTTGCGGGGTAGTCACGTCGTTTTGCCATGTGATGTGGGGATGTTGTCCTTAGCAAGGTGCCACCCTGAAAAGTCAGCTGAAGGAATAATTGCAGGCCATAAAATAATCAGCCTCCTTCCATTTGCTGAGCTTGGGCCGACAAGAGCTTCCTAATGCACAGAAAGACACTCCAAGTGCTTTCAGATGTCAGCACCTAGGAAAGGAGTGGGGTGTAAATGGAGGCTTGAGCTGAAGCTTTGATGTGTGCTGGGTTTGCAGGGCAAGGGTTTGGTAGTGGGGGGATGCAGGAGCTGCTTAGAAACTTCCCCCACGTCTGATGGAGCCAGTGCCAGCTGGCTCCAGGACGGACATACCGCTGGAATAACAGATTTAAGAAGGGGGGAATAGCAGATCTAAGAAGGGGGAAAAGCCTGCACAACTGCAGCTGGAGAGAGGAGTGAGAATATATGAGAGGAACAGCTCTGCACAGACCCCCAGGGCACTGCAGAAGGAGGGGGAGAAGGTGCTCCAGGCACCAGAGCAGGGATTCCCATGCAGCCCATGGGGAAGACCATGGTGAGGCAGCTGTGTCCATCTCCCTGTGCTAAGGAGGTGGAGAAAGTCAGGGGTGAAGCTGAGCCCAGGAAGAAGGGAGGGGTGGAAGGAAGGGGTTTTAAGATTTGGTTTTGTTTCTCATTACCCCACCCTGGNATATATGAGAGGAACAGCTCTGCACAGACCCCCAGGGCACTGCAGAAGGAGGGGGAGAAGGTGCTCCAGGCACCAGAGCAGGGATTCCCATGCAGCCCATGGGGAAGACCATGGTGAGGCAGCTGTGTCCATCTCCCTGTGCTAAGGAGGTGGAGAAAGTCAGGGGTGAAGCTGAGCCCAGGAAGAAGGGAGGGGTGGAAGGAAGGGGTTTTAAGATTTGGTTTTGTTTCTCATTACCCCACCCTGGTTGGATTGGTAATAAATTAAACTAATTTCCCAAAGTCTCTTTTGCCCATGACAGTAGTTGGTGTGTGATACCTCCTCTTCCTTATTCTGACCCTGTGTTTCTTCTTCCCTGCCCAGCTGAGGAAGGGAGTGACAGAGCAGCTTTGGGGGCACCTGGTGCCCAGCCAGGGTCAGCCCGCCTCAGGATTACAGGGGCTTCATGTTTAATTCATAACTTTCTGATTTTGAATTTCATGGTAAAAATACGGAGAGTGGTTTGAAGAGCTATGGGGAGGCAGCTTAAATTAAGAGAATAAAAACCAGCCCACCACTGCAAGCCGTGAGGAATATTTCAGCCGGAGACAATCTGATGTTTATAACACGTTACCTGTTTTTGTCCAACTGCAAACACACTCTGATGAGAACATGGTTTTGTTTTGCTCCCCTGGGCAGGTCTTGCCTTAAGCTGAACTGGGGCTTGTGTTGGTCACCAGGTAATAAAGGGAATGAGGTATCTGCTACATGACCCGCTGGTCTGGCAGGATGAAGTTTTCTTGCCTTTTGATTCCTTGGAGATTTTCTACCCTTGTTGTGTGACTGTCTTGCCCTGGGGTTGATCCCTTGCTTACCAGAACTGACGAATTTCCTTTCTCCACAGGGGACACTACACAGAAAATGAGATCTGCACAGTATCCTACCCCAGCAGAATTGGATGCTTATGCTAAGAAGGTCGCCAACAATCCACTGACTATAAAAATCTTTCCAAACAGCGTCAAGGTTCCCCAGAGGAAACACATACGCCGTACTGTGAACGGACTCGATACTTCGGGCCAGAGGTACAGCCCCTACCCATCTCAGGCCACCACGAAAACGGGCCTGCTGGCCATAGTCAAATCCCCAGCGAAAGGAATCATCAAGGACTTTGACGGGACGCGCGCGCGCCTGCTGCCGGAGGCGATGATGAACCCCCCCTCCACGCCCTACGTTGCACCAAGCACTTTATCCCACCCCCAGGCGCTCGCTCGCCAGCAGGCTCTCCAGCATGCACAGACTTTGCCGCACCCCCAGAGCATCCCGCAGCACCCTCAGGGTATTCCACAGCCACCCAGCTTACCGCACCCTCAGGGGATCCCGCAGGCGCTGCCGCACCCGCAGAGCATGCAGCAGCCGCAGGGCTTGCAGCACCCTCAGCCCATGGCACACCAGACCCTGCAGCACCCCCCGAATGCGCTGCTGCAGCCGGGTTTACATGGAGGCAGAAAGATGCCGGATGCAGACGCGCCGCCGAATGTGACCGTGTCTACCTCAACCATTCCCCTCTCTATGGCTGCCACCCTGCAGCAGAACCAGCCACCGGACCTGAGCAGCATTGTGCACCAGATTAACCAGTTCTGCCAGGCCAGAGCTGGCATTAGCACTACCTCAGTGTGTGAGGGACAGATTGCAAACCCCAGCCCTATAAGTCGCAACCTGCTTATCAATGCAAGTACCAGGGTATCTACTCACAATGTCCCTACACCCATGCCTTCCTGTGTAGTAAACCCTGTCGACCATGCTGCTGCTGCTATTCCTCCTGCCTCTGTTAATGTGCCCATGGTCAATATTAACAGGGTGCCACCCGCCTACCAGAACGAAATCAAATCGGTTGCGTGGAACCAGCACCAGCTTGCACATCTGCAGCAAATGTGTGGGGATGCTGCTGGGCCTGCTGGACTCGCAGGGAAGCACCCTCAGAGAGAGATTGCAGGGCAGAGTTTCCCTGGCAAAACTTCCAACTACCCTCAAGAACTGTGCATGGGCCAGTCCTTCAGCTTGAAGCCGCCCATCGAGAAGCCTACGCCTTCTCCGCCTGTGAACGGGTTGCAGGGACCTTTGCCATACACCAATGGGCACTATTTCCAGCCTCTCTGGAATAACATTCTGCCCACGCCCAACAGTGACAGCTCTGGGTCCCAGGACCTCGCCATGCCTTTCCACGGGGGACAGCCAGCGGGAGCGCCGCTGGATTGTGCAGGAGGAACTCATTACAGAGCTGGAGCTGGCCCATCCAGCCAGAATAATGTGATGCAGACCATGGATTACCTAAGTGGGGACTTCCAGCAGTCCTGCTTCCGAGACCAGAGCATGGCCGTGCTGGGAAAAGTCCATCGGCCTCCCATGAACCGAGCACCTGAACCAACCGATAGTCGAAATCTTCATATTCAACACCCAGGGTATAGATAGGCTGCAGTCACTTTCACAGACAAAAAAAAAAATTATAGGTTTTAGTCTTAATTTTAATTAATAAGCAAGGCGTTTTTAACTTGCAAACTTGTGTGATCATTATAGTACCCATTGGAAGAAGACATACTGTATATTTAAAGAGCTTTGCTTACGTGTTCTCTCTCTACTTTATGCATCAAATATTTAACATGCCTTTTGTGTCAAAGAATTTCATTACACTACCTTCACGCCACAGCTGTTTCCTCACCGCAGAGTCCCCCTTTGTGCAGCTTTTTTTTTTGCCTTCTGCTGAGCAGCTCCTCGCTGGACTGAGGTTGAGTTGCTGCAGGGTTTCGAAGCCGCATCTGTTCTCCAGCTCCGGCGAGAGCCAGGTAGCGTAGCTGCTTCCATTTCCATCTCAATTTCCTCACAAGATTAAGAGCAACAGAATTTTGTCAGGGAGTAGGGCTTATTTTCAACTCGAAAGCCCATTTCATTAATGCATTAAACATTGACCATTTGCACTGTCTAGAAGCCTGTGTAATTGAAAAAGAGCCTATGTTTGAAAAGAGCCGGCTAGGGGTATGTATTTAGGCTTTAATAGAGAGAGAAGCTTTTCAGCTGTTTCATGCCCACGTTTATCATTTAGACTTTGTCCAAAGTCAAAAAGTCTCTGGCAGATTTTTCTGACACTTTCTGTTTTCTGGACAGGGTATGGAGGAGGGGAACGGTGGGCTTGGGACGAAGGCAGCCACAGGGAGCTGCCTTTCTTTGTGTTCCCCCTCCCCACTGCCCTTCCACCAGCCTCAAAGCTCACGTTGTCTGAACCCCTCGCTGCTAGGAGTCTGGCCAGCCTCATGTGAAGGGAATCCAGACCCACTGACAACTCCCAAGAAAGGGTTCAGCCATTTCTCTGGTAGCTGGAATTACTGTCAGGGTGAGGAGGTGCAGCTCAGCCCATCCCCGGCGCAGCGAGCGCGGTCCCGCTGTGGGATGGGAGGCAGTTGAATCAAAGCTGCTCTCACAAGCCACTGTGGGATTGACAGTCCCCTGTTCCACCCCAGCAGATTTCATGGAACAATTCTTCTCCCTGGGAATTAGCGAAGCTATTTATAACATCCCTTTTTCCCAGGGTCTCGGTGCCTAACTCCTTGTGTTCCTTCCCCACGTCACTTCCAGCAGCCAGTTGAGTCAGTGACTGTAGGACACTAACTACTGGGTAACCTCAGCATCGTGTTCTCCTCAGCGTACCAAAACATCCCTTTCCTTTCTAACAGCCGAATTTGTTGTAAGTAGGAAATTCCTCATCTCTGTTAACGAGACTAATACTTGAACATAATGATCACAATCAAGTTTGGAAATTAAAAAAAAAAAAAAAAGAAAAAAAAAGAAGAAGAAGAAAAATTTAAAAAATAAATGCATTGATTCTTTCTATGTACACTGGCTAAAAAATATTGCTCTACACTGTAACTTTTAAGTGTAATATTTCTGTATGAATGTCGCCTGATAGTGTGGGTTTGAGTAGCATTGTGTATGGGTGAACCCACTGGCCTCTGCCATCCACTGGCCTCCCTCACAGCCCTTGGAAAAACAAAGCCTTAAGTATTTGCTCCTTGAACTTTCCTTAATGAGCATGGTTTAAAAAATCTTAAAGACATCATACAAAATTAAAAAAAAAAAAAAATTAAAAAAAAATAACAAGTTTTGAAGTGACGTCATAGTTGGCTAGAGATTCTTAAAAGTTTTTCGTAAATGGGAAAATTAGAAAACATTTATTTGTATTTTTTTAATTTAGAACGTGTAGTCCTGGGCTGTAACAAATATTTAGGTTTCAAAGCTTAGCAGAGTACGTTTCTGACTCCTTGCGTAAGTTAGTACACTTATATCATGTCATTATTTAAATTCTTTTAAGTGTACTATAACCCGTTCTTTAGTGGTAACTCCTTAGCAAAGTTAAGCAATTTGACTAAAGACGGATTAAATTATGTGTTGGCTTGTGTTGCCTTATATTTAAAAAAGGAAAAATTGCCTGATTGTGTTATGCCAAATGATAGCAACATGAAGTCCTAATTTATTGTTTATAATCGTATTCCTGCAGTCTTTGTGAAAACTGGTAAATATACATCTATGAAAGAACGAAAATCCTGAGGCTTTTCATGCAATATTTTTCTGAATCCATTCTGTTGGAGCCAGAGTTCGAGTCTGAAGCTGCTTCCCCTACAGTCACCCCGTCGTCTTCCCCATCCCCAACCCAACCCCAGCGAGGGCTGTGCTCTGACCTCACCCCTCCCTGCCCAGTCAGTCACTGTAAGGTGTTCTGCTACCTGAGTCCTTTTTAATAAATAAAACCTTGGCCTCTCCTCTGTTCCGTAGCCTGCTCCAAATCTTAACCCAGACTGTTATTAAAAGCTAATTTTTAACTCCTGCTCTTCTCCCGAGAGCCTGAGCAGAGTCCTGTGCCGTGGTGGTGGTTGCCTGGGAGGTGTTTGGTGGTGTTGGCAGCACGCTGTGAGTTTTTGGGGACCGTTCTGCCCAGGTACAGCCACGACCTCCGAGGCTTTGCCCCGGTACAGCAGGACCGGGAAGCAAAAATCCTGCTGAGACTCATCCAGGTGGGACATTGCTTGAAAAAATAAGAATCATTTTACTATTAAAATATACTGAAACCTTTCCTTTTGGTCTGGGAGTGAGATTTTTTCTTTGAACCGACCCTTTTGACCTTTGCAGCTGCCTTGTTGTGATGGGCTCTCCATCCTTCCCTGCTCGTCCCTGAAGAGAACACTGTCCTGCCTCATTCCCAGGTGGAACATTGGGAGCAGGGGTTGGATCTGTGCTGTAGGTGCCCAGGGTGGGGGTCTGGCCGTGGCACTGTCCCCAGGGTGAGGAAGGGAAGAGCCTTTGGTGCCCTGTGTGGCAGGAGCTGTGCCCTGCTCTCCTGGAAACGTGGAAAAACCTCCCGTGGTTTTATCTCTGTGCCCAGTGCAGAATTAAGAGGAACCAAAAGGCCAGGGATGCTCCTTCCCCCTGGGCTCTCCCGGGAGCCCCTTGTGGGTGGTCACCAACCTTTGGGGCTCACACTGCTCCTCCTCTTGCCTTTCTGTCCGTCTGTCCCTCCATGGATCAGTGCCTTCCCCAGCTCTGACTCCAGCACAAGGCTCTGCTCCCTGCTGGATCCTGGGTGCCTGCTCTGCTCTACTTTGAGGAGCGAGTAAAGCTCAGGTGTTTCCTGAGCTCCTCACCTTCCCTCATCAGCACCATCCTCTCCATTCCCACACCACTTCAGAATCCCCAGATGGACGTTAGGAAGATCCTGGGAAGGATAAACACGAACGTGGTGTGAACCCTTCCGCAGGGAATCTGTGTCCCGTGCTTGGAGCAGAAGCTTTGGAGCTGTTCAGCCACAAGCCCGGTTTGTTACAGCCCAAAGAGAAGATTTTAAAAGACACTTGTGTGTTTTCTTTCAACTTTCCATGTCACATGTCTCCGGGGGCCTCGGCCGCTCCCGTGGAAACCAAACAGAGCTGTTTGCTGGGGATCACTGGGGAGAGAACTGGGAATTGCTGCTGTATTTCATTAAACCACAAGACTGATGATAAAGGCTGCTGCTTCTGTGCTACGGGTACCAATTAGAATTTTCTTTATTATTATTATTTTGTCCACAGGAGAAATAAAAAAGAAGAAGAGACCTGGTCTCTCTGTCCCTTCTGCTGGTTTTATGCAGTGAGAGTGTGTGGGCCTTGTGTGGCCGTGGAGTCACAGGGTGGGTGCTTGTCCCAGAGGGAATTTGGGGAAGGGTCTCCATGGGTTTCTGGGATAGGAATGTATCAGGCAGAGCCTGGCTGCCTGCTCCAATAAAAGGGAAGGTTTGGGAAAACAGAGAAAGAATCTCGGATAGAAAGGTGCCAAAATAATGATTAAAAATAGGAGGAGGAAGAGTGGAGGAGGGGGTTTGAGTCCTGCCAACATTTTGAAGGGAATTTGTAACATTTGCAGTCACCTGGAAGACGGGACCTGACAGGGTTTTCTCCCTCTCCCAGGATCGTACATCTCATTTAATCTTTGCTTCCATCTCTCCGAACGACACAACCCAAACCCCATCTCCTGTGCTCACTGCAAACCTGAGCGTCTAAATCCCTCTTTCCTACTGTTCCCGGTGTTCCCCAAATCCTATGGACATTTGGTTCCCACATGGTTTTCCTGGAATTTGGGCTAAACCAGGCAGCTTAGCCTGGCTGAGCTCAGGCAGGAAGAGCTGCTTGCCCGCAGGCACTGCTGCATCCCTCTCCAGCATCCGGAAATTCCGAGAGCAGCCGCTCCATCCGTCAGAGCTTCAGGATCCTCTTCTGTGACTCGAAGATTCTTTGGCATCTGGTTTCTTCATCCATCCCCCCAACAGGAAGAATCTCTTCTGCAAGGAGTTTTCAGGAGACTTTCTCATCACCTTTGCAGGCAGTTGGACCTGGTGCGAGGATCTGGTGGATAACAATCCAGCAGGGACTTGGTGTGAGCAGCTGCTGCCTCCACCGAGGAATCACCTGCAGCCACAGCGAAGCTGAGGGCTTTGAGTAAAATCCAACCTTTTAAAACTTCTCCTTTAGGGCCAAATAGGTTTTCCTTCCAAAGATTTTGACCCAATCTAGGCAACACCCAGATGTTCTCTGCGAGCTCCAGCAGCTCCATCACCTCGTGATGGTCAGAGAGGAGCAACGCTGGGGATGCTGCAGAAATTCAGAGCTGAAAAAAATCCTGCTCCATGTGGGGTCCAGAGGGTGGAGGAGCCAAAGGAAAAGGGCACATTGTTCTTGGCTGCTGGAGGAGCACACATTGGACACCCTCCAGCAAGAGCTGCCTTTCGGATGCTCTTCAACCTTCAGCAGAGCCAAATTGCAATAAAATTACTGGAGTGTTTTATCTGCTTAGTTTAAGTTAATTTCAAAGCAATTGGGTACAGGCTGTTGATTCTGCTGGGTTGGCTTGCAAGCCTGAGAGATGCGCCAACAGTGAAGTGAAATTGCCCCAAAAAACTGCTGAGAAACCTTGTCAGCTTTCGCTGCCCTCAAACCCTTCAGTCCCGGGGCAAATGGGGAGGGAAGGGGCCCAGACAGGTCTTTAATAAAGGATTTGAAAAGCAAATTTGCCTTACGTTTTTCTCCCTATTCAATATCAATGTCTGGTTTTCATTGTCTTGGAGAAGAAACATCAAGAATCAGCACAAATCAGGGCTCTGTGGTGTGAGCAGATGAAGTGGTTTTGCCAAAAATCCTCCGTGTCTACAATCCCAAAGGGGTTAAAAAGATTTGGGGGTTATTTAGGGCATCTCCACTGTGGTGGGGGTCTTACACAGGCTAAGGGCCGTCCTGGTGGGGTCGCCCTCGATTTTTGGGGTATTTAATAAGGTTTTCCTCTCTGATATTATCATCTTCTGAAGTTCCTTCCAGTGTCCCAGCGATGTCAGGACAACGGAGCAGGGAGCGAGCTGGCAGCACAAACCTTTAGAATAAACCCTCGAACCAACAAGTTTCCGGGAAGTTTATTTTTAAACTTGATCTTTGAGGCTAAATTTAGTCGCAAAAATCGATTTGCCTCCCTCTCCTCCCTGAGCATCAAGAGCATCTCCCCCTCCTCCCGCTGCTCTCCAGCCCAGGCGCTGCCGGGGAGTCGCTGCCGCGTTCCCTGGGAATGCTGAAGGTTAAGAGGTGCTCCAAGATCCGGCTGACATTTCCAGACATTTCCAGGTAAACGGAGCTGGAGAGCGGCACCCAATGGCTCATCCCACAGCCAGGGCTGGAAAGGGGCAGGAAAAGGGGAAAAAAATCAATGCAAGCAGAGAAAGCAGAGCTGGGAGTTGGTCCCTGAGGTGGGGACAGGGACAGATCCAAGCTCCCAGGGTTTTCCTTTCCTTGGCTTCCCTGAGATCATCCAGGAGCTGCTGCCCAGGCTTCCTCCAGCACCGCTTCCCACTTTTAGTTCATAAATTATATATGGATTTTGATTTGATTTGATTTCTTTTAAGGCCACTGGTTGGAACAAAGGGCTGTCGACCCCCTGTGTGTGGCCTGGTCCCCCTGTACCCTGTGTGTATGAGGGGTGTGTATATACACAGACGAATAAAAATATATAAATAAAATGTGCATAATAAATATAAAATATAAAAATATAAAATATAAGGATAACAATTATAAATAGCTATTAAATAGAAATTAAACGTATGGTAAATATGAAGTATGGAAGATGTGTAAGTATACAGATATAATTTCTGTAAGCTAAAATTTATGTAATATAAAATACCAAAATATTATGTAATGCAATTATGTTGATGTATGCAATTTTATATAATAATATAAATATGATATAAATATAATAAATATTATAAATCTAGTATAAAGATATAAGTATATTATCTATAAAATATTAAATTTTAAATATTTTAAAGTACTATATATAAAATGTCTATATTAACTATAAAATAAAAATAAGCATAAAATATGTAAGAATAAAATGTATATTTAATATAAATTACAACAATTTGTTGATGTAATAATTATAATTATTATAATTATCATTCATTAACATAAATTATAAGGCTATAAATTTCTATTAACACCTTGCCTCTCTGACGTCCCCCCTTCCCCTCCCCTCGGTCCCCGCGCGGCGGCGCCACCGAGCCGAGCACCGGGCGGNCACCGGGATGGGCTGGAACTGGGCACCAGGATGGGCTGGAACTGGGCACCGGGACCGGCCGGAACCAGGCACCGGGATGGGCTGGAACCGGGCACCGGGATGGGCTGGAACTGGGCACCAGGATGGGCTGGAACTGGGCACCGGGACCGGCCGGAACCAGGCACCGGGATGGGCTGGAACCGGGCACCGGGATGGGCTGGAACTGGGCACCAGGATGGGCTGGAACTGGGCACCGGGACCGGCCGGAACCAGGCACCGGGATGGGCTGGAACCGGGCACCGGGATGGGCTGGAACTGGGCACCAGGATGGGCTGGAACTGGGCACCGGGACCGGCCGGAACCAGGCACCGGGATGGGCTGGAACCGGGCACCGGGATGGGCTGGAACTGGGCACCAGGATGGGCTGGAACTGGGCACCGGGACCGGCCGGAACCAGGCACCGGGATGGGCTGGAACCGGGCACCGGGATGGGCTGGAACTGGGCACCAGGATGGGCTGGAACTGGGCACCGGGACCGGCTGGAACCGGGCACCGGGATGGGCTGGAACCGGGCACCGGGACCGGGCACCGGGATGGGCTGGAACTGGACACCAATGTGGGCTAGCACGGGTCCAGTACGGGTTGGCACTGGACATTAACACACGGGTGGCACTGGGCACCAGTTACAGGCTGAAACTGGGCACCAGAATGGGCTGAAATTGGGCACCAGTATCAGCTGGCAATAGCCTGGCAATAGTCGCCAGTCTGGGCTGGCACTGGGCACCAATATGGGCTAGCGTGGGTCACCAGTATGGGCTGGCACTGTGCACCAGTACAGGCTGGTACTGGACACACCAGTATGGACAAGAACCGGCCATCATTAGGGGCTGGCATCAGAAATCAGAATAAGGCTGGCACTTGGCACGAGTACGGGGTGACACTGGGTGCCAGTGAGGACACCAGTATGGGTGACACTGGACACGGAATGGGCTGGCATCAGACACCGCTGGGTTTGGTGGCCCAGCATGGGCTGGCACTGAACACCGCTACAGGCTGGCACNGCTGGAGAGCGGCACCCAATGGCTCATCCCACAGCCAGGGCTGGAAAGGGGCAGGAAAAGGGGAAAAATCAATGCAAGCAGAGAAAGCAGAGCTGGGAGTTGGTCCCTGAGGTGGGGACAGGGACAGATCCAAGCTCCCAGGGTTGTTTTTTCCTTTCCTTGGTTTCCCTGAGACCGTCCAGGAGCTGCTGCCCAGGCTTCCTCCAGCACCGCTTCCCACTTTTAGTTCATAAATTATATATGGATTTTGATTTGATTTGATTTCTTTTAAGGCCACTGGTTGGAACAAAGGGCTGTCGACCCCCTGTGTGTGGCCTGGTCCCCCTGTACCCTGTGTGTATGAGGGGTGTGTATATACACAGACGAATAAAAATATATAAATAAAATGTGCATAATAAATATAAAATATAAAAATATAAAATATAAGGATAACAATTATAAATAGCTATTAAATAGAAATTAAACGTATGGTAAATATGAAGTATGGAAGATGTGTAAGTATACAGATATAATTTCTGTAAGCTAAAATTTATGTAATATAAAATACTAAAATATTATGTAATGCAATTAT